>VMOF01000220.1:19336141-19486965 GCA_011764245.1 Trialeurodes vaporariorum
AAAATGTCTTTGAAAGTAACTTACTTAGACCCGGAAAAATTGTAGCTGTGTTTTTCAGAAAAAGAAAATGTTCCTTGCACAGGCCATTATTGTGCCGTCAGTAAATATCAGAAAAAATAAAGCTTTAAATAACTTATATTATAAAATTAAAAATATAGCGTGCTTAACTTGACTTGCGAGAGAGAGCTTCAATGAGCGACCAAGATGACGTTGGTTTATTTGTCACCACTTTTCACCGAAAATTACTCCCAAAAGATAACAAATATCCACGGTGAGGCATTTGTTGAGGGAACTGATGACTACTAATCGACATAGTTTTAATTTGCTGTTGAGAGAGTGACAAGAAAGTATTGATTTTTTTCAAGAATGTTCCTTGCGGAACGCCTTCAATTCACAGCATATGCAAAATCAGCACAGCTGAGTAGGAATATTGAACTACCCTCCTTTTTGGTGACGGTGAAGGTGAGTATGCGAAGTACCGCAAGTTTGCCTAGTAAAAGTTGTTATGCACTTCGTCTATACGATATATTTTGAAAACTTAGAAAACATACGCCAGATTCGAGTTTTGATAAATTAGTAATTTAATGGAAATTGAGGAATTGGTAACCGCGAGGTTCTCCAGAGATCCTACTAGGAAATGCACGTGCCACGCAACAAAATAGTTCGGGAAGAAGAGAGGTTAACTGTCCGAAACAATAATCAAGGATCATCATTCAACGAGTATGAATTTACACCGTCATTTATATTAAACGGAATCACTTTGACTTGACAACATCGCGACCCTTCCACTCACGCGAAAGAAAGGGTGGTGTAAAATCAGGGCAACCCTTCGTAGAGACGATGCACCTGTACCTGTACTCATCCCGTAAGAAAAGGCGGGGGCGGGCCGCAACCGCGAGGTGCTATGAAATCATTCATAAAAACGAGAGCCCCAACTTCCACGTTCCCTTAACTCTTGTCATCATCCCATTCACCGTTTTAGTCAATAGCACCCTCTCTTTCCCCCTCCCTTCAACTCACTCTCTCTATCTCACTATTTTTCTCCTACACACGCACACACGCGCACACACACACTGACCTTACTCCTACTCACACCTCACTCACTCATTGTCAGCGCCCCGAATCGAACCTCCCAGAATCCTTCGCTCCGTTGCTTCATCTTGGTCGCTGCATCGAGCAGCGTTATCATCTTTTCACCAATCACCAACATCGATTTATCATAGATTTGATTCAAAACTTACTTCACAGCGATTACGAGACGACGAGGGCGGTCACTACCCCAGTACCAAACACCCCCCCCATACTTTACCCTCTCACCGGACCAGCCGGGCCGCCGATCTTGAGCTCTTGGTTTCATTGAAGACCTGCAACCTGCAACTCACAGACAGGTTACTATTCCATATTGATTTTAGGAGACACGTAGAACGGTGGAAGTGGAGGTCTTCCTGGGAATCCTGGGATGGGGGATTTAACCACCCTTTTTTAACTCTTTTAATACCACACCCAATGACTTAATTGATTTCGTATCTCCATCTCTCTCAATGACAATACTCAAAATTTTTAACTCCGGTAAAATATTGTTTCATCGAGCTCCTTCAATTACCGGGATAGGCAAAATAAACACCGCAGAGCACGAATATTTAACGACCCACTGAATTTGAGCGAGTTATTAACTTGATTTCTGCTAGTAACCTGAACCTGAGAAAGTTTAAGGGTTAAACTGAGAATTTTTTGAATAATGTTGACCTTTCTCCGAATATCGGAAGTGCAGATGACCGGGGGTGATTTGAACCAATTATTCATGTTAGAGTTGCCTCCCTATAGAGAATTTGTTCTATATGCGATACACAAGATGCGAGGGTCATTCGTAAAGTAGGGAAACATTCTGTGCATCTCGAGTGCCAAAAAAAATAAATACAATTTGAAAAAAAGGTCTTCACCAGCATACTCTTCAGCTTTCTAATAAGCTATAGTTTTTTTTTTTTTTTTTTGTTTTTTTTTTTTTTAAATTGGCATTCTGGTTCACGAGTGACGTTATTTTTTCTGTACTCACCTCAAGTGACCGCGTAAGCCCACCTATGCATGCACTGAGGATCCAGTGCACTCGCACACATCAAAAGAAAATACAATGAATGATACAACTCACGGATCACAAAACTTTCATCATGATTTGGTCCTTATTAATCAGAAGTGTGCGAGTACTCATTGATACCTCATTGAATAATGTGTCCGAATGTGAGTTGCGTACTGATACCTGTTTTTTTACCGTAAAAAATGAAACTGTGGTGAATATTCACCAGCAATTAGTTTCTGTGTATGCACGGAAAAAAGACTGCATGGTAGAATCTGCCGTCTGCGCTGATTTTGTAGTCGGCCATGAAGTAGATGGTATGAATGCAACGTACATTATGGTAAATTAAGTTAACTTGTTGGTATATTTTACCATCATCTAGTGAAATTTAACATTCTTGATAGCTAACTCCAAAATCAGCTATGCAAATGGTAATTTCAACCAGCTATTTGGCTTATAAACAGTGATTATTAGTTATTTTCAAAAAGTGAACAAATCACCGTGTTATACGGCCTTTTGCAGGGTGTAAAACATACTCGATCGACTGAGCTCCTCAGCGTGCGCGGATAGGCTAGGTGGGCGCACGCAGTCGCCAGTCACCAGATATGAGCCTGGAAAAAATGACATCACTCGCAAACCAGTGTGCTAACTTTAAAAACTATAAATCGTTAGAAAGCTGAGAGTATGCTAGTTAAGAACCTTTTTACATGTTTCATTTATATTTGTTGGTTCTCGAGATAGAATGTTTCCTTACTATACAATTGATCCTCGTAGTTGAGCTAGAAAAATTTTAAATTCTGTTCGTAATGTTTGTCTTCAACTCACTGGCGCACACTGCGATGATGACCCTGCACTGTGCGCGGCATATAGTTCGGTCGTTCACTCATTCACTCGTTCACTACCCCAGCAGCTGCAATCAAATGTCAGGTCTCCCATTCATCCCCTACCTCCCCCTCCCCCCTCCTCCCTCCACGACCCTTCTATCTTTCTATCTCCGTCTCTCTACCTTTCTAATTTGATTAACCGTCGGTGATAAATGATCTAAGGTCACCGGGAGTCACTACTAATGGAGCTGAAATCGTTTCACTCACTTGTCTTGACTCCCCCCCCCTTCTCGTCCTCTTTCCCGTGCATACCCCAGCTATAGCAGCAAGCAACATGAATGGAAGCAAATAGTAAAAGGGTGCCCGCGTGGGAGGAGGGGGGGGGTTGGAGTCCTACTGCAAGGTTCAATAAGAGCTCGTTGAATGTACTTTTTTTTTTTTTTTTTTTTTTTTTTTTTTTTTTTTTTTTTTTTTTTTTTATCGTCAGCCTCCGTGGGTTGTGGTCTGACTGTCCGTCACTTACAGGATGTTAAAAAAATTTAGTGAGTGTTAAAAAAGAAGTAGAAAAACTTGTGATTTAGGGAGTTTTTGGAGTTGGTTTGAGAAAAAGATTTTATCTGCTAATATTTTCAATCGGTGGAATCACCGCGTGAATTGATAAATGCTAATAAATATATACACAAAACGGCAGCTGAGAAGGACTCGGTCGTTCACTTATGCCATGCAAATGGACTGATTAAATATATGTCTCGTAAAATAATGTGAATTTCGTATAAACGGATATAATTCGCGAAAACATTTACTTTGAAGAAGTGTATTTACGATGTATATAGGACCAACGGAGGGAAGATTTACACGAGCCACACATAGTATAACAGGGCAAAGTAGTCTGCTAACATCGGTGTTGTCAGGTGGATGGTTAAAATCAATGCTGTCATATTTGGCATACAAAATGCAACTTTTTCTTATAATTTAATTTAAAGGTTGTATCTTGTATCTTTTTTGTTAATTCTGGAAGCACTTGTTAAAATACGTATATTGAACTCGGACCGTTTTCGTTAGACGTGACAAACATATAATTGGATCCAAACGAATCATTTACATCACAAGGAGGCCGCTCTTGCTAACTTTTGGTGTCAGCGATTGCATGGTTATAATTCTTGAGTAAAATTCAGCGAAAATTACAATAAGCACATTAGAAATTGCGAAATTCATGAACAGACTTACAAAATGACTCTAAAGTTCAAGATATAAGGGCAGAGCTACGCAGAAAAGTACCATGGGAGACTCCTATCTAATTTGAGGCATTTCTCTGTGTCTTTCAATATAATGACAGATTAGATAGGAATCCTCCTTGACACCTGCGCAGAGCCACCATTTATAGAGAAAATATAGCGAATATACAGATTGCAGGTACTGACGACGAATTAAAGATTGTCGCTAGATTTTTACAAGATAAGTTTCGCCTTCAAGGTTCCGGTTCGGCCATTCTTCATACTCCTTCGGCTGGGAGATCCAATACAGATCAGACCCACATTCACGCGCATAACTGCTGGGTCCTGTTTCACCAAAAGTACAGGTTGTAGTTGCACGCTTGTAACTACAACTTGTACTCGGACTTGTACTTTTGGTGGGACAGAGCCCTGCAGTGGTCGCTTAGAATCCCTTGATGGAAATATTTTACAGGGTGTACCAGACCACCCAGATAGGGCATTTTTCTCGAAAATTACTAAGCCAAATGATTTGAAACAAGAAAGTCAGATGGGGAATTGACCCCAAATTTTTCTTTTTTGATATTTTCAGATGCCACAAAATTAAAAATTAAGTTTGCATGGTAATCTAACGAGATACAAAAGTACAAAGTGCATGGATATCTACAGAAGCTCAAGACAGTCAATTTTGATGGATGTAAGTAGATTGGATACCTAAAGGTGTGTCGAATCCAACGGAGCAATAAACATTATGATAGAACAGGTTGTTTCGCAGGCTGCATCTTTTTGCAGTCGAAAATTTGGATTTATTTTCTTACGGCTAACCAGCTAACCTCCACACGAGACACTTCGAATTTTAATCTTGTCGTTATCTGCACTGAAACGCTCTTTTACATTGGGCAATTTAAGGCCTGAAGCATGTATGCTTGGCAACTTTGCAGCCCCTGCCCCGCAGACTGCTGCAACCTGCCTGACGCTCGACCTCCTAACTCAACCTGCTGGGAAAGTCACCTGCTGAGTAGGAATTACTGCCTTACATTCTCACTCTCTTGTAAAATACTTAAAAATAATATTATTATTCGCTCTGGCGTAAATTGTGCACAAAGCACGGGTACATAGAATAGGCCCAGTGTGTACTTTCCACTATGACATAATAACTTTTTTCTCCTTTTTTCCCCCTTCCCTCCCCCTCCTCTTTCATAGCTCGATTATTATTTTTATATTTATTCTATAATCGCGTTGTTCTCAAATATTTATGTGGTGCAGTTATAGATTTAAATAGGCTGAGTCACGAGGTATATGAATGGGCGTGGAACTTACGGTCTCTATGTGCAGTGCACACTTTAAATCAAACTGTGTGCCAAATGAACGGAGGGTTTGGGTACATATTTGAGCAGATTATCTCTCAGTGCCGGCTTGTGAAATTTGGCGACAAACGTTTTTCTTCCGTTTGATTCTATAAAAAAAAAAAAAAAAAAAAAAAAAAAAAAAAATCGATTCAAGACAGAAGCAGCGCTTCATCGGCGATCGATTGTTGCTCATAGGTTTAAAGGGAAAAAAACGCATGCTTGCCAAATGTCATAAGTTACCACTGTTATGGGTGATTGATTCCGTGCCGTAATGGGATTTTTACGGATCCCCATCGCGTCGCGTCGAGTTCTTTTCTGCAGCGGCGGCTCGTGCAATTTGACAACAATGTTTTCCCTCCATTGGAATCTATATACAATTATCGATTGGAGGTGAAGATCCACTTCACTTTCGAATCGATTGTCTTGCATGAAAGCAAATGGAGGGAGAACATTGTTGCCATTTTGCACGAGCCGCCGCTGTTTTTCTTATCCAACGTTATAATCAAAGGCAATGACATTTTTCACTCCAGAATTGAGGATTCTTCAAAGTCAATGAGCGTTTTGAACATAAGATTCATGACTACTGCATGGTTATATTATGGATTTACAGGCCTAAAAAGGCATTTTGTCAGGTGACGCCGAAGCTGATTTTGAGTGTTACGATGTGGTTTCTGTTAAAACAAGAAAGTAAAGAAAGATAAATCTAGATTAATCTGGGTGCACGGTAGTGCACCAGCCAAGTTCCCGCACTACAGTGTAACCTTTACAGGAAGCAAAATGCCCGATTTTCACTCCTCTCTAATTCAGCCGAAAATGAATATTAAGTTCTGAAAATTTTACGAAGTGTTAAGATACACTATCTTAACACGATCCTAAAATTTCAAGTCCGTATGTTGAGTGGTTCTTAAAATACAGAGCTCCAAAAAACCCGAAAAGTGCCATTTTTTGTCCGTGACTGATTTGTTCAGATCATCAAAATGTTTAGGTACTTCCGATCATCCTAGAACTTTGATATTTGGTACACTTATGCCATTTAGGTCCAAATGGAAGGGAAAATTCCGAAAATGGATTTCTGAATGATTTTTCTCATATTTCTGGACCTTCAAAAATCGACATTTTTTCAAATCTCTTTGAAATAAATTGATTTTGGTACCATATGAAAGCTCTTGTCAAGCTGATTCTGAATATATAGTGCATCAAGGGGTTTGGAACAAAAGGGAAGGCGTGAATCCAGAAAAAGGGCAGGTTTATTAGGGAGTGGCGGCTCGCAGCGGCGCGGCGCGGCGCAGATGCAGAACGAAGCGCGCGCGGCTGGGAAACAGTGCGAGCTGCGTTGAGATACCGTCGCGTCGCAGGCGGGCGGTGTTTCTCAAATTCCCCCCTCCACGCGGACTCGCCTGCTCAGCTTCGAAACATCTTATCGCACAGCGCGCTGCGGACCAAGGTATATGGAAGAACAGGTATGGACAGGAGGCGGAGCCTATCTCAGTAGGTGACGGCTACGTCACAGATGTTCTAGACGGTCGCGATAAAATTCGCCTACCGTTCCAAACTATCTCACTCACTCTCCCGTGATCCCCATCTCTCGCTACTGTAGTAGGTGACGGCTACGTCGTCGCCAAAGCAAGCGTGTCGTCATCATTTGGCGGGAAAACTCGAAAGCTCCTTAAACCCCGCCTCCTGTCCATACCTGTTCTTCCATATACCTTGGCTGCGGACGGACTCTTCGTCACTTACTCGCAACGCGCTGCTCGCAGCCTGTGATGCTCTTCCAATACTTTATTTCGACAGTTGGTGATTCAAACCAGAATTCTATTTACTTCTGTACAGTCTTCCCACCTTTTCTACTCTACAGTATTATTAAAAATTCAATAAAAGAAAAAAAAAAAAATTCAAGTCATTCAATCCATATTCTATTTTTAATTAAAAAATCTTTTTTCTTCAAATACCTGCAAAAATTTCGAAATATTTCGGGAGGAGAGGAGAGGAGAGGAGAGGAGAGGGAGGAGAGGAGAGGAGAGGGGAGGGGGAGGAGAGGAGAGGAGAGGAGAGGGAGGAGGGGAGAGGAAAGAGGAAGGAGAGGAGAGGAGAGGAGAGGAGGGAGAGGGGGGAGAGGAGAGGAGGGGGAGGAGAGGAGGGAGGGGAGGAGGAGAGAGAGGAGAGGGAGGGAGGAGGGGAGAGGAGGGGGAGAGGAGAGGAGAGGAGAGGAGAGGAGAGGAGAGGGAGGAGAGGAGAGGAGGGAGAGGAGGGAGAGGAGGGAGAGGGAGGAGAGGAGGGAGAGGAGAGGAGAGGAGAGGAGAGGAGAGGAGAGGAGAGGAGAGGAGAGGAGAGGAGAGGAGAGGAGAGGAGAGGAGAGGAGAGGAGGGGAGAGGGAGAGGAGAGGAGAGGAGAGGAGGGAGAGGAGAGGAGAGGGAGAGGAGAGGGAGGAGGGAGGGAGAGGAGAGGGGGAGAGGAGGGGAGAGGAGAGGAGAGGGAGGAGAGGAGGAGGGGGGAGAGAGGAGAGGGAGGGAGGAGGGGAGGAGAGGGAGGGAGGAGAGAGAGGAGAGGAGAGGAGGGGAGAGGGAGGAGAGGAGAGGAGGGAGAGGAGAGGAGAGGAGAGGAGGGAGAGGGAGGAGAGGAGGGAGAGGAGAGGAGAGGAGAGGAGAGGAGGGGAGAGGAGAGGAGAGGAGAGGAGAGGAGGGAGAGGGGGAGAGGAGAGGGAGGAGAGGAGAGGAGAAGGGAGGTGAGGAGCGGAGGGGGAAGGGGAAAGAAGAGAAGGAGTAGAGAGAGAAGAGGAGAGGTGAGGAGAGGAGAGGAGAGGAGAGGAGAGGTGAGGAGAGGAGAGGAGAGGAGAGAAGTGGAGAGGAGAGGCGAGGCGAGGAGAGGAGAGGGAGGAGTCTGTACATTAAGTGATCGTTCAATTTTTCGTGAGCTTGCATAGTAACCTTGGCAAATATTTTCTCGAAAAGGATAGGGTATAAGCATAGCTACATGACTCAGGGCGCCCACAAAAAATTTCTGGGGGGGGGGGCTAAATCATTGAACCTGTAAACAATTTCTCGTGAATATTATAAACAAAAAATGAATTTCCGTGCTTTTCGTTCCACGTGAACATTTTTCGAACAAAAATAACTGAAATTGCAGCAAAAAATAAATGTGAAAAAAAAGCCAAGTTCCTTTGTGGCTTTTTTCATTTCCCAAACCCTTTTAGCCCCGAAAAGGAGTGAAATATGAAATAAAGCCAAGTTTTTTGGCTTAAGTTTTTCTTATCAGAAATGGGAAACAATTGGGTTTTACGAGCAGCTGTTTTTCTCATGCTCGAGCTCGAAGCATATCACATTTGCAAGAAACTCAGGAGAGGAAAAATTTTCGGCGATGATGAATTTCGCATTTGTGCTCCGCTGAAACTTTGGGTGCGTTTGGAATTGAAGTATAGACCATTATAGTATATGACGACAAGAAAAAAATTGGATCCAATTATAATAATATGTTCTATCTCGCTCACTCTCACATGGTAACCCATAAAATTTATCCATATTTGCGAATGCTTTACGCTAGTAAATAAACAACTGGTTATCTTCTATCTTACTGCCATATACTAGACCCTAGATACACACTTTAAAGAAACTCTTTACTCTATTTTAATTCTTGAAACATCACGCATTGATTTACAAAATTAAAATCACATTTATATGGAAGGCCGAGTCAATTCTTTGTCTTTGTCTCACTCACAGCATTTCATACGCAAACTACCACCTTGTTAAGCAAAAACACCCAATCGTTCTAACCTCTTAGCGGCATTAAACTCATATCCTAGAATATGACATGCCCATACGAAACTGTCAGTGAGACAAGGACAAAACATGGGATAAAAATATAATTACGATGATTGTTAATTAATGCGTTATGTTTCGACAATTTTGATAGTATGTAAACATATCAAAGGGCGCGGAATCTATTGATGTAATAAAATCGGCGGAAACAGCACGTTTCTTTGCATTAATTTACATTTAAATGATTGGATAACGGTCTATACGTTCAATCCCAAACGCAGCCAAGTTTCAGCGGAGCACAAATGCGAAATTCATCATCGCCGAAATATTTTTCCTCTCCTGAGTTTCTTGCGAATGTGATATGCTTCGAGCTCGAGCATGAGAATAACAGCTGCTCGTCAAACCAATTGTTTCCCATTTCTGATAAGAAAAACTTAAGCCAGAAAACTTGGCTTTATTTCATATTTCACTCCTTTTCGTGGCTGAAAGGTTGGAAATGAATAAAGCCACTAAGGAACTTGGCTTTTTTTTCACATTTATGTTTTTGCTGCAATTTTGATATTTTCGCGAATAATTAGTTTATTTGGTTAACTAAACACCAAAGTAGAACAAATTGTTTTTCATCTGAGATCATAGGTGATGCGCTTGATTTATAAGTGATGCCATGCTTGACATTTATAAATGACGCAGTGGCGAAGCGTGAAATTTGGCAACAATGTATTTTCTCCATTTAAATTCACCAAAAAAGTCGAACGGTTCAGTCATAGGCGACGACCAGGATTTCGACCTTTCTAATGTGTTTAAAAGGGAAGAAGGAAAGTTGTCAAATCGCACGCCCCGCCACTGAAATGACGCTTTGTTTCAGTGACTTGGGGGCCAATCTGCCGAAAAACGTTTATAAACCTACTTAAAATAAATCGATTTTCAGAGGATTCGCCAAATCCTTACGAAATCGATACTTTGTCTAGGTTCAAATGCAATGAGAAAAAAGTGGATATTAAAACTATAAGAATAAAATCATAGTTGTTTTCCCCCTCTTAGCGATAGTTAGAACAGTGTTGCCAGATCGAGGGTAAAAAGCCGTATCGTCCCCATTTAAATCAAAGGAAAACGTACGGCTTTTTCACCCCAATCTGGCAACACTGAGTTAGAACGCTTGAATCAACACATATTCCTATTGTCTTTATGGGAAATGGAATATACTTTCAGAACATTCATTGAATCAATCAGAAATTTTTCTCAGATGAGTGGCAAAATGACTTAGTTGCCAAATAGCACGAGCCGCCACTAGAGTCGACCATCTTTATTGCGCTGTAGCAAAAGTTTGTGACGGACCCTTTGAAATATAATAACCATTTACAGTTTGCAGACACTCCCCAAATGCTGCCGCTAAGTCCTAGACATGAATCACGGACCGTCCTCTTTTCCCTATAGTCAGGATTTTATTTCAAAATGGGGTTTCCTCTAAAGGGCAAACCTCTTATTTCATAGGCTCTTTTTCCAATGACCGCGCTTAATTGAGGCGATCGTTGCAAAAATAACTCTTCTCCATCTAAAATACATTGGAGAAGTGTCATTTTTGCGACCATTATCTATCGACTCAAATGAGAACTCTGAGCTACACCTCCTCCGTTAGGACGGGGTGTTTAGTCTCTCCGCCAATCAGCAGCTTGACCAGCCGTGATTTAGTCGTGCAGCTGGTTCTCTGATGTCACCAGCACCTCCATACAATCAGTGTCGAGTAGATAAATCTCAATCTCCGCGGCTCTCACTCACTGGCGGATCCCAAGACTTTGTCGATCTCTCTCTCTCTCTCTCTCTCTCTCTCTCTCTCTCTCTCTTCCTCCCTCGCCCTCTCTCTATTTTCCTATTTGAACGCGTGTGTTGAAAAAGGACAGTCGAAGGGCGGTCACGAGTCTTATTTGGCCTCTTTTCTCCATCCATTTCCAAGGCGCTTCAAAGGGAGGGAGGGAGGGAGGGAGGGAAAGAAAGAGAGAGAGAGAGAGAGAGAGAGAGAGAGAGAGAGAGAGAGAGAGAGAGAGATAATAGTAAGGGGGAAGGGAGGGAGAGAGAAAGAGAAAGAAGAAAAATATTGAAAATGAGAGAGAGAAAAAATGAGAGACAAATAGAGAGAATCTGATGAGAAAGAGAGAGAGGGAGTCAGGGAAAGAGAGAGATTGAGAGGGAGAGAGAGAGAGGGGGCGTGGGAGAAAGAAGCAAATTTCCCTATGCTCTCTCTCTACCTCTGCGAATGTGCTCCTCATCTCTCTCCTGAGTCCAAGAAGCTATGGAGGACATTTAACTTGAGCTGTATGTGTAATGCGTTCTGCCGACAATCGCGGCGGCGATGAAAAACATAAAATGCAAATGCAACGAACGTCGATTGCGCACGCGCAGCCTTTCTCACTCTCACTCACACAGACACAGTCCTCCACACACATACACACGCACACAAACATTCATACATGGTGCACATACAAAAACGCCGTTCTCACAAATTCACATAAAACATTATTTGGCGCGCGGAATGCGCGTGCGCAAGCAAGCGAAGAATAAGAAGAAGGAAAAATACAAAGCGCGCTGAATGAGTCGCGGGTTGCGTTTCGCCGCCCGTGCAACCGACGACTGGAGAGTAATTTACAAGAGCCGTGTAAACACACTCAACGCTCCACAGTCAACACCGAGCTTTATTTGGGAAAACATCTTCATTGAACCGATGCTCGATGCTCAGCGGCGCTCGGTGGATCCGAAGTCTGGAATCTTCCGGTTAACATTTAAAGGCTAAAGCACAAAAATGAAGATTAAAATCAACAAAAATAAAAATAAAAACAATGTGTTGAGTTCCTCACTTCACACCTTAAAATGATTCAGATTAAATACTTTTTGCAAGAAATTGTGTGTGTTTTCGGTACTTAACAATAACAGCAATATCCATACATCACGACGTTTTCACGACTGTGCAGCTTTTGCATCACTTTATAGCCAAGTGTAATGCATTAATTTACGAACTTTTTTCAGTAACTAACTACTAAGGCATATTAATCTCTTTTCATTGAGAGAATGTTTTATAAATTCTCTGAAAAATAAAAATGCTGATGTAGCATTTAAAATGTAGAAAAAGTGTCCGACATGTACTAAATGCTGATATTACATTATGAAAATGCTGATTCCACATTTTCAAAAGTTGAATCATTATTTTCATAATGGAAAATCAGCATTTGGTACATGTCGGACATTTTTTCTACATATTAAATGCTAAATCAGCATTTTCATTTTTTCAGTGAAGCAAGAAGAAAGCTTCTTGTTGAACGAATAAAATATAGCACAATCGCATGAAAACTTCGCAATGGATACACTGAAAAAAATCGGCTCGGGCTCGGCGGCCGAACCGCTCGTATACCTTGAGTTCGCGCTATACGCCCGAGCGGTTCATGCGTACCGTGCGAACGCACCCAGTGGCCCGCATGAACCAGCATCGGGCGTATCCGCCGAGCGGTTCGTGGAAACACTATCGTACAGCATTTGCCATGGCTCGGGTGTAGAGCACGAACCGCTTCGGCTAGTACGCGTGAACACTGCTTGCTCCGCGCTCTAGGTGGTCAAACACGCAACAATAAAGTGGCAGTTAGCTGTTGAACGCTCGCTCGGTCGGTCGGTCTAGCGCGTAACTCCGTGATTCACAGCAAGTTGGCGGCTTTAAATTCAGTTTAATTAGTAGTATGGTGTCAAGTTAATTAATCACGACGGTATTTCGATTAGAGCTTCAAATAAAAACATTAATATCTGTGTGTAAGAGCTAGTATAAGGAAAGGTCAGTCAGTCGTACTCGCCGGCATACGTTTTCACTGTGGTTTGTTTTACGTTACAAGGTGTCCTGATCCCTCATATTTTTTCCCGCTAAAGCTGGGCCCACACTATACCGTCTCCGTCACCGTCTCCGTCACCGTCCCGGGACGGTGACGGAGACGGAGACGGTGGTGCAGCGCACACTATACCGTCCGCGCTTTTTCTGCCCGCCGCCGCGCCGCGCCAGAGAAGTTCTTGCTCTTCAGTTTTCAGTGTCTTCCTTGCGGTTGTCGGAGGAATAATTATTTTAGTTTTAATTTTAACATGAGTGAATCAAGCAGTAATGAAGAAATGTTAGTTCTTGCTGCCCTCCTGGAGGAGGAGGACGAAGGGGTAGATTGACGGTTCTGGGTTCACCCCAGGGGTGCCCCCCCCCCTAGGTACCGTACGAGCCACCCCCCTAATCATGAGGATTGACCCCCCCCCCCCCACTGGAAGGTTCAAGGTGAATTCCCCGAAGAATCGGGGGACGGGGGTCCTCCCCCGGCAAATTTTTGACAATTTCACCATCCACAATACGTTTTGGAGCATATTTAAGTGGAGATGGGGTATTAGGAGCACGGGGTACCCTGAGAGAGAAGGGGGGCTCGTGGGACCTTTCCCGGAAATTTTTGAGATTTTGACCTTTTAGAAAACCACTTTGGAGTCTCCAAAAAATGAATTTTTTACTGTGCACCCATGGAAATTTTTTGAAAATTTGACCTTTCAGAATTCGTTTTGGGGCTTTTACGTCAAGGGGGGGGAGTACGCATTTCCGAAAAAAATTGATGGGGGGAGGGCTTGATAGAGAGAGGAAGAGGTTTTGAGGGGGTGTAAGTTTTAAATGAGAAATGGATTGGGGGGAGGTATAGATCAGGTTGAGGAAAAAGTTTTGGGAGGGGGGAATGTGGATAGAAAAGGTGGTCTCGGGGGGGGGGGGTGTTTATTGGGAATGAAGATTTTAGGGGGGGGGGAGTATAGATGGTGGAAAATGAGATGGAAACTGAGAATTTGTGAAGCTAGTTATTAGAAAACGTCCATCAGTATTTATTTATATAAATAAATACTGATGGACGTTTTCTAATAACTAGCTTCACAAATTCTCAGTTTCCATCTCATTTTCCACCATCTATACTATATATAAATAAATACTGATTTTCTCAAAATAGGAAAAAAAAAAAAAAAAAAAAAAAAATCACCCCCCCCCCACAATTTCGAAGTATACGAGTTGATCGTATGATTTTAATTACGTGGGCACCCCTGGTTCCCCCATCCTAACGAGAAGAGAAAATCATGGCGAATTTCACGTTCTGTTTCCCGAACTTCGACAAGACGGGCAGAAATTCTATGAATATTTTAGAATGTCGTCGGAAAAGTTTGATGAGCTGGCTGATCTTGTGAGTCTTGTGAGTCGGGACATTGAAAAAAAAAACATACAACATTTCGGAATGTCATTTCTCCAAAAGAACGGCTCGCTGTTACTTTGAAGTAAGTAAATAATGGATATAAATATGTAAAATAAATATTTTGAGCAATAAACACTAGATCTTTACACCCGAAAGTCACTATAAACACTGAGGAGACGGTTCCGTCTTCCGTCACGGGTTGCTATTTTTTCAACGACACCGTCACCGTCACCGTCCCGTCCGTCCGCGCGACGGGACGGAACCGTGTAGTGTGCGCTTCTTCATTTGTTTCAGTGGCGCGCAAGGCTTCCGTCTCCGTCACCGTCCCGGGACGGTGACGGAGACGGTGGACGGAGACGGTATAGTGTGGGCCCAGCTTAAGTCGGTATACTTAAATGCTCTAATAAATTATGTTTTGTAATTCGATCCCCCTACTTAAATTTTCGTCCGCAGTTCGATTTTGGACGTGTTGACAAGTTCTGAGCTTATTCAAGCTTTGTTTGTGAATCCGCCGTATATTCTTTCGTATTAGTGTTCTAATTTACTAAGCTGTGAAAGTGATAATATGCGTGTTAAATTTGGTAATGTGGTGTTCCTCTATTAACCTGTGTCTAGTGAGTGATGTATTTAATGTCTTTTTATGCATTCTATTGTTAATGTGAAAAGGAATACAAGGAATAACCGATAATGGGCAGCACAAATGATAGCACGAAGAGTTCGGGTAATACGCACGAAGAGTTCGGGTAATAAGCACGAAGAGTTCGGGTAATAAGCACGAAAAGTTCGTGCGTAGAGCATGAAGAGTTCGGGTAATACGCACGAAGTGGTTCGGGTAATACGCACGAAGTGGGTTCGGGTGATGCACCCGAACCACTTCGGCCGTCAAGCCCGAACCTCCGCAGTGTTCACATAGTTCCCGACGAGTTCATGCTCTACGCACGAACTTTTCTTGCGTATTACCCGAACCGTTTTTTCAGTGTATTACTGGTTTTGAAACCAATAGCTTCATATCAAAGCTTCATCCAACGTCACTCCTAAAGCGGAGGACAAAAGCTTTCCTAGTCGGGAAAAAACCATTAAATTTATCTGCTGTGCGGTGGTGCTACAGTTTCACTGCTTTTATATTTATCATTCTTTTTTTTTTTTTAACCCCCTTTCCTGTTTTTACAATTTGATTACCCTCAAAGTTCAGCATCGGCGTGTAAATGTGTTCTACAAATGCCCGGGCAATTCGTTTGAGAGCTGTAATGTTTTCATTTCTTTACCTACAGCGGAGTTCCCCCTCCCCGAGGATATTTTGGGCCGAAATCGTGGCCTTCACGTAGGCCGCGTCAACCATTGCCAACCTTGAGCACGATCGGCCACAATGACGTGAGGAAGGAAAAACTCAGCCGCGCAGTGGATCAGAAAATAAATGAGGCCATCTCTGGAATAAGGACCCATAAAACACAGGGTGTGCCGAAAAGACCCTTATTATTTAAATCATAACTGATTTTCCAACTCTCATCGGAGCACAAAGGGCCGAATGTTAACAAATTTTACGCTTTTAAAACATATAATGCTGCGGTCGAACACGCAAAAAATCTTTAAATCGGTTACCTAAGATTTAAAGACTACTTTTATAATATCGAAGAATATATCAGCAGCTGTATTTAGAGTAGCTATAAATCCATTTCGGAACTCAGCTCTCAGTGGAACGCAACGATTTCCTCATGCTTAGACCAATTTTTTTTGGTCGAAGTTACCGAAATATTAAAATTATAGCCTCAGTTAAAATTTCAAAGAGACATCTGAACTGAAGCTCCTATCAGGATCAGCGACTCAAAACACAGAGATTAGCTCATTCAACTTCCGAAATTTGTGGACTTTCAAACTTAATCTTCGAATTTACTACAAGAAGAAGATATCACGTTTGGTACTTTTTCGGACATCGCTTTGTCACTCGGTTAATCCATCTGAATTTTGAGTAAAGTTTTCTCTGTGAGGAGTGAGCTTGAGATTTTTTTTAGTAGACTCGTCATTTTTCTCCGGATTCTTGTTTACTTCTGATCTAACTGATCCAACATACCTATCCATATTTGACAGAAGAAAAACCTCGCAAAAGCCACCTTACGTCTCTAGTTTATTCTTTGATGATTCCGGCCGGAAATAATACCCCCTAGAGACAGACCACGCTAGAGATCACGATCAAAAGCTATTTTTTTCCACGATAAAATCTGGCGGAAACCTTTTCTTTTCGGCGTCTTAGCAGAACAACGTCCGACTGACCCCTCGTTGACACACTATCACTGCGCGCTCATGAAGGAAAGGAACTTGTCACCCATCACCGAACGCAGGACCCCACGCCGCACAGTGTGGAGCGAGTCAATGGGAGAGACCATATACATGGCATGGCGACTTTAGATGCACGGCAAAAAATAGTTGGTAAGATATACAATCATGATGACTGATTTCTGCACCTGCCAAAAAGATGGTAAACTTGACCTTACATTGGGTTAAATGAACTAGACACAATGTAAATTCAAAGCCAATATCTGGTAAAGTTTACCATCTTTTTGGCAGGTGCAGAAATCAGTCATCATGGTGGTAAATCTTACCAACTATTTTTGTCCATACTTCGTTACATATCTTCGTTAACAAGCAAAGTTGAAGTTTGAAAGACCTTTCATTGGGTTTATTGTAAAATTTCCTATGTACAAGTAATACTCTGAATAATTCATTTTTTGACAGTGAAAACATTCATATTTACATTTTTATATTTATATATTATATGTTCGACCCCTAACATTGATGCGTCTCCACTGTGCGCCGCCTCTGCGATGCGACGTGCAGTGACGCACTATGGTCTGAGATTGTCAAAAAGAGGTCAAAAATCAACATTTCGACTTATAAAGTGTGGAAAATCAGGTATATCTATACTAGCATTCTATAACTTTCGAATGGTCTAGAACAGCCATAGTTATAGCTTAATTTGATAGAGGAAATTATCTGATATTACCTGTTGAATCTTATCAAATTGAAGGTAGGTAAGTAAACATGCCTCAAAAGTTGGGTCAACGACCGTCTCATAAAAATATGGATCAGTGATGTGATTTCGTTCTTTAGGCAAAACTGTAGCGCATCAATCGAAAGATCTGTAAGAGACGCATCTTTTGACGCAAAATTCACGTCAATATCTCTTTTTGTTCTAAAGCTGTGGAACATTGAAGGTTTTGACTTTGACCCCTTACCTCCCCTCCCCCTCGTAGTTGACCAAATTCCAAAAACTACACGTATTCCGAAAGCTGCGTCGCTTAGTTTTATCATTTCTCATAATTTCATCCATTTCTGCGGGGGATACCACCTCTAATGGGAACTGGATGGACCCCTTTGAATTTAGCATAATTAAAGGCATGGGGAAACTATAGCGATAAGTTTCAAGTCATTCTACTGGTACTGGTTAGTTGATTGATAGCCACTTTTTGGCAATCTCAGACCATAGTGTGACGAAGTGCTTGCACTGCAGTGCCACAAAACTGAATAAAAGTCTAAGAATGGACTGGACATTCGTTGGGCGCGCGCAGCCGCGGTCGCGTTGACAGTGTTCGTTGGTGTTCACAGTATACACACTCACATAGGCACATGTGTGGTGTATATACATAGAGAAGGGAACGGCGAGGAGTCCCCACATTTTACATCGGTGAGAACATTAACAAAGAAATCGTGAGCAATTCAAGTCGCGGCGCGAGCTCGGGCTCGGGTCGAACTCACCGTTTTTCCGCGCAAAGCGAAAACTCCCCCCCCCCCCCTCCGCACCATATAACCACACTCCTCCTCAACCCACGGCCCACCGACCCAACTATCTGATGTGTATGATCCTTAGCCGCCATGGACTCGATTCATCTTTTTTCCTTTTTTCCTTTCCCGAATCTGCCAGTCTTTCTGCGCGGGTGCCGCGAGGTAGCACGAACGGTCGCACGCCGTAAATACCGTGAGTTACTTACGCTGTTTTTGCAATGTGACGTACAGCTTATATATTCGTAAACTGCGGCATGAGTTTCAGATACATATACAGTGCAGAAACAGAGTAAATCACGCTTGGCATTTACGCGGCTTTACAGCATGGTAGCGAATAGCGATATTGTATGTATAGATAGACCAACCGAAGCAGTTCTGAATTAAACTATGCCGGACTGATGGAACTTAACTCACAAGATGTTCTTGCATCCCTGCAGAGTGCGGATGTTCCGAATCCAAAGTTGGTTCCATGAATCTCTCTCTCTCTCTCTCTCTCTCTCTCTCTCTCTCTCTCTCTCTCTCCCTGTCTCTGTCTCTCTCTCTCGCTCTCTCTCTGTCTCTCTATCTCTCTCTCTCTCTCTCTCTCTCTCTCTCTCTCTCTCTCTCTCTCTCTCTCTCTCTCTCTCTCTCTCTCTCTCTCTCTCTCTCTCTGTCTCTCTCTCTCTCTCTCTCTCTCTCTCTCTCTCTCTCTCTCTCTCCCTCTTTCTCTCTCTCTCTCCCAGCCCATTCGAGCACATTTATTTAGAAAAGATGGGAGGGAGTGGTGATCACCTAACTTTGAGCCCTATCTCTGTCCTTTTCTAATCTGTGTCTTCGAGTAGCTAAAAGTGAGAGAGGGAGAGGGAGAGAGAGAGAGAGAGAGAGAGAGAGAGAGAGAGAGAAAAGTAAATTCCTGGATATGCCTCAACTGTTCCGGTTGAGATGCCGGTTATTTTCCTGGTAGGTGCAGCTACACATTCCGCTTTTAAAAGTATGTATGGGTATAAGAGAGTTGTCGGTTATAGGTCTACGTTCGATTTCCTCTTTGCTCCTTGTAGCAATGCAAAAATCTGTGATGTAAACAATTGAACATGTGCATGCGTATCGAACGGTTTTACAGGTACGCTAAGATGGCTCTTGAATTGCGATGTATCGATGTCTCCTCAATGTATAAAACGAGTGGAAAAGAATCAATATCCCTTATCAATCGATACTTTTTCATAGGTTTGGAGAATTATGTTTCGAGAGCAAATGGAGGTTTTCATCTGCGAAAAGAGCGCACACCTGTTTTTTTTTAATGGGCCTAGAGTCCCTATATGTAGAGAGTTAAGACAAGTGAAACCATGGGCGCCGCCATTGGATGCGATTTTGCACATTTGTTATGATTTGTTTACATTCTGAGGGCCGTTGTTGTGTTTTCGTCCACTGCAAAGATTACAGTGCCGTTGAGTTTCTAACGATGTAATCTTTTATAGATCTTTTACCGCTTTTGTGAATCGACATCTATTTACGCTTTGAAAGATTCTTTTGGGATTTATAGACATTATTGAGGCGTATCATGATTAAGAGTGACAGATTCGTCAAAAATTAACTCTTTATCCGCAAAATATTGTTGGAAAACAACTACGACTGTAAACAAAAGTGCAAAATCGCATCGAATGGCGGCGTCCGTAGAGCCTAAAACTCATCGACCAATCAGAAGTTGACTACCCTCTCTTGTCTTAACTCTCTACGTATAGAGACTCTAAATGTTCCCTTCTTCTGGAAATTTCCTCAATTATAGCTTCAGAGAGAAGCTAAATGACGAATACGACCGAGAGCTTGTGAAGAAAAAGGTCCGATCTCAAACCTTTTCCTACATTTGGTTGGTAGATCAAAAGTTTCAAGTTCTTGATTCAATATCACAAGGAAAGTCAATTTCGAGTTCTTTAAAATTTCATTGGAATGCGTAAAAAACAATAGAATCATATTCTAAACTTTAAAATAAGCTAAATATATACTTCAACGTCAGTTAAGAGGTATTTACGATTGATGATTCTCATTCGTGAGCATCTACGACTGCAAGACGATACCAACCAACATTTAATAGACCAATTGCAGTCCATTTCGTGCTTCGGGTATAGATACTTAAGCCTGCATAAAAATATTAGTGATGTTGGCACCGGTCAAAGGCGTATTGATAACTTGGGTATAAAATTGGCAACATCGTTGCCAATTTTTCTGATAAATATCTGATCTGTTTCATTTGACTTATTGTAAAAGTTGGTAATTTATGGAGAAATCTGGCAACATTGATTGGCATCGATAGCTCATAAAGCGGAATAAAGAGTAGAGTTTCTCACAAGTTAACAAGTCATATCATTAGAGCCGGTTCGTTACAAGGACCGCCATTATATTCCTGCCGACCGACATCAGCGCTGCACCTCGAGCCGACGGATGGGGGGCGAAGCAACCAGCTTTGCATCACCTGGAAATAGTTTCTGAATTGGGCGAAAAAAAGGGGGCTGCGCGTATTCATCGTATTGTTTCTCCGGCTATTTTTTTCCGGTATTATAAGAGTGTATAGGAACAATCGGCAATAATCTTGCGGGCGGTCTGATTCCATTGTTCTGGCCGAAGACCCATAAATAATATTCCTAACCAGAGGCTGGCTACTTTACCGCTTTACCCCGGTGACAATGTTATAGTCTCAAGTCTCACTGCAAAGGCCGCACCGTGGACCGGAACTCACCAAGATCCTGGGTGCAGTTCCGCTTCTCGACGCCGAATTGATACCATAGAGTCAGATTCTGGAATTTGTCCTTCTTGCTCTCAGTCCACTGGAGCTCTTGCACTTTTTTGCGGTAGGCAAATCCAGTATCAATTCTAATGTAAAATGCTGCGAAAATAACGATGAGACCATTAAAAAAGTATAAAACTCACTCCTCGCAGAGAAAACTTAACTTGAAATTTCGGGTGACCACCCTTGCATGTATGCACCAACCTTGGATTCAGACACCAAACAAAAGAACATAACCTATACGAATTTGAACAATTAGATTAATGAATTTGCTTTCAAAAAGTAAATTTGAAGGAATTGAAGGTCCATTGATAGACATTTTGTCACTAGGAGCACGGTGATAACTACAGAAAAGTTCTACGTTGCGTAATAAACGAGAAAGGTGGCACTTAATTCCATGGCCTGTTATTTTGTTTGGGGTCCGAATCCAAGGTTGGTGCATACATGCAAGGGTGGTCACCCGAAATTTCAAGTTAAGTTTTCTCTGCGAGGAGTGAGAGTTTTAGACTTTTTCAATGGTCTCATCGTTATTTTCGCAGCATTTTACAGCAAAATTGATAGGCCATTTGTCTGCAGAAAAATCTTGCAAGAGCTCCATTGCCTGTATCTTTCTTTCCTCATTTGAACGCACGAGTTACAAAGAAAAAGAGAAGAGGAACATACTCGACTTGCGCCCCTACCTCTCTATATCTTCCAACCATTGGCGCTCAAATTAATGAGCGAAGAGGGAGACGGAATAGTTCCTTGATCCGCTATTGTTTCCGTCCATTTTTTGCACCCATGTGCTAGCGAGGAATAGAGGGTATAGGGCCTTTCCCAAAATCGCTGTTCTTTTCTAACACAAGTCTTCAAATGCGGCGAAGAGAGAGAAAGGCATACTCCTCTGGATCAGCCTGGATCGATGCTATTATCGAGATTACGTCGAATCGTAGAAAATTGTGTAGATCCATTCACTTTTTCAAGTAGAATCGTACATGGCCGTTGCCGGCTGGGGGGGGGGGCTACAATCCCTCATACTATTGATTGGCTTCGATGCTTTTTTAAATGTGAAACCGGAATCTGATTGATCAATTTTGAACTTACCGCTTCTCGCTAAAACAGTGTATATTCCTTCCCTCATCAGCAACAGGTGAGGCGCTGTCGCACTTACCTCACCCAACGAGCCACCCCTGTTTCAATCTTGAAGTAAAAGAAATATAAGACCCCGTGCTTTTGATTGAAGTTTGTTTCCAATATTCCGTTACCGAACAATCCTCTAATCCGTACCTTATTTCCAATATTCCGGTGCCGAACAATCCTCTAATCCGTACCTTTGTGCGCTATTCCAATGCAGTAACGTCGCTTTATCTGTGATATTCATCAACGTTTTAATCATCCCTGCATATCCGGACGAGCATTACGCTCAACTCTCGTGGTATAGGCCTCGGCAAAAGGTTGCAGGGTTATATCCGGGCGTTGACTGCTAAAAAGTATCCGACCCACGGCAATGCTATAGAGTGCAGATCTATATCGGGACAGGATCAATGTTTGTGATTGAATGAAAACGGTAATGGTCGGTCGGTCGGTCGTAGAGAGGGTGAAGGAGGAAGGGTGCGAGGGAAGAAGGGAAGAAGGGAGGAAAAGAGGGAGGGTGGGAGTGAGGGAGTGAGGGAGGGAGGGGGGAGAGAGGGAGGGAGGGATAAAAAGTGGGAGGGATAAAGGGAGGGAGGGATAAAGGGAGAAAGAGAGCAAGGAATGGAGGGAGGGAGAGAGCCAGAAAAATTGCTATGAGGCAAGGAGGACACATTCTTCGCGCGGTATAAAAAAGTTCAAAGTTAGTTGTGGGATGAAGGGCTGAGAGGGATCAAGCTGCATACTCTGCTAGGTATACAGCTATCATAGGTATAGGGTGCGAAAAAAGTTACGCTCTCCATTGCGGCTCATACGCCCGGCCGACTTCCTGCTCCTGCTCCTGATACGATGCTTCATTATACGATTTCAAGTTCCGCTTAAAACTAAACTCCTCAAATTTTCAACATCGGCCGGCTGCGGAAGCGCATCTGGCACTCCATGGCCACCGTTTGATCGCGCGTTCACAGAGTGGTTTATGTATAGACAGTACACGGTGACCTCGAAGTTTCAAAAAATCGTGGTAGATTCTTTCTGCACTGGAGAGATTGTACGAGGAAAAATGGTCTATTTCAGTGACTGCTCTTTCTAACAGGGACTGAATATGTCAATTAAAGTGAATATCGGCAAATGTACAGCGGGTAGAGCGCGTCGCGTCGCGTCGCACAATGAGTGGCTACCATGACCAGTGACGTAGCTTGCAACTTGGCAACATTGTATTGCGTCCGTTTAAACCCGTGTAAAAGATAGAATGCGAAGGTGTTCACCGAACACCCAATCGTTCGATCTTTTTCATGGGTTTAAATGATCAATAAATAAATCAATTGCCGTCTTTTTTATGTTCGTAGTCACCCACACAAAATCTTGTGGAGTTTTGCGAACGGAGTGAACCACCGCGAGCGATTAATCGCGATTATCGTCCACGTGGCGGAGGTTTGTGCCTTGTTACCCATTGTGGACGATTTTACCGAGATTTTGTTGCTGTCAAATTCTGCTCAAAATGAATTTTCTCGAAAAATTTGTGCCCGCAAACCCCTAAGGATCCCCCCTCCCCGTCCACAATTGTCCACAATCGTCCACAGTCTTCCACAAGACTCCATGTAAAATACAGGATAAAAAAGATGGCTAATGTTCGCCATGAATGAACAGATCTAAAATTATTGTTGTTGTTGTTGTTGTTGTTGCATTGTATTAAAAAAAAAAAAATAGTAATTAAAGAATAATAATAATAATTAAAGAAAAAAAATAACTAAAAATATACAAAATAAACGAATAAATAGATAAGTAATTTAATTTAGCATTTTTTTAATTTAAAAATTATCATATGTATAGTATTGATTAATAAAAAATATTATTCATGATCGGTTATTTCTAGAAGCTTTTAAACGATAGTTAGAGATTGTTCTAATCCCCTCCCCCAACCCCCAACCACCTGATATTTGGCCACTGAATCCATCATTGCATTCCCCGGTGCGTTGATTGTACCGCTTCAGGTCTGTAACGCACTGTCACATAGCATAACAGCGAGGCATGTTGCCAGATTTTGAATTACGTGAATTACCCTTGCAACTGCCCCGCATGAAACTCATGAGAAATCAATACTTCTACATTGATTCGAATAGAAAATAAATGGCAAGAGACTATGGTCTTTCCTCGAAAAATACAAGTTTGTCGAGGTAATAACTTATAAAAATAATCGATTCTCGTGTGGCACAATTGAACTCACGAGAAATCGATACTTTTGAATTGATTCTCGGATGAAAATGGTTCATACTACAGGTCAACACAACCAATCCTCATACAGTATGGATGCGCATGGGTCCGTATGGATATAGATATCGTATGGATACGTATGGCAGCGTACGAGTTTATATTCATAAATAATCGATACGATATCCACACTCATCCATCATATGGATTCACCTACATTCATACTCTGTTACACGGAGACAAATTTCTGGTTGAAATTACGGAAAGTATTAATGGGGTAAAAATAAATTCCTTTTAAAATAATAAGAATTTTTATTGATCCAACGATTGTTTCTTGTGATTCTTCTGAATCATCAGAACGTTCAATGGGACGAATGATAATTCTCGTTGAATCAATAAGAATTCTTATTATTTTAAAATCTTTTTACCCCAATTAATTTCTTAATACGTTTCGTTATATTTCAATCAGAAATGTTTCTCCGTGTAGTATAGGGAATTGGTCATGGACCTGTCGTGTTGACCAAATTCACTCTCAGAATCGAGTTTTATGCCGAAGCTACGCAGGTATCACGAGAGTTTCCTATTTTATTTGAGACATATCTCTCTGTGCACTGAAAAAAAGTACGGTCCAGAGACCCGGACGTTCCGGGCAAATGTGGGACAACGGCAAAATCCGGACGTGACACCGTGCCCTCCGGGCATGACGCTCGAAAGTTCCGGGTGTTACATTCGGATTTTACCGGTGTTCCTTATTTGCCCGTACTTTTCCGATTTAATTATTTCAGTGAGTGTTTTCATAGAAAAAGTGACATATTTGACAAGAATCTCCCACATGATACCTGCGTAGTGCGTAGCTCCTCCATTACGATTTTGCCGTTACAGCGGTCTTCTGATTTCATTACTGAATTTTAGACTTAATTAGTTTATCTATCATGATTTTCGCTGGTTTTAACACCAAATGTGACCATTCATTTACGTATCTATATCAAAACTTTGCAAGAGCCTCATTGGAAGTGTCAGGACCGAACTAGAGTCCCTATATGTAGAGAGTTAAGACAAGTGAAATCTTGGGCGCCGCCATTGGATGTGATTTTGCACATTTGTTTACATTCTGAGGCCGTAGTTGTGTTTTGCTCCACTGCAAAGATTACAGTTCCGCTAAGTTTGTAACGATGTAATCTTTCCCTGCTTTTGTTGATCGACATGTATTAACGCTTTATATAATGATTCTTTTGAGATTTATGGACATTCTTGTGGTGCATTATTATTAAAATTAACAGATTCATCGCAAATTAACTCTTTTATCTGTAAAAGACCGTTGGTAAACAAAACAAAAGTGCAAAATCGCATCCAATGGCGGCGTCCGTAGAGCCTAAAATTCATCGACCAATCAGAAGTTGACTACCCTCTTGTCTTAACTCTCTACATATAGGGACTCTAGACCGAACATAGTATGGTTTTACCCTGTATGGTCCATTCTTACTAGGGCTCAAATGAGAAATGTTTACGGTCTGAAATCTAAAGATCTGACAACAATGTCTCGGTGCGGCGTGACACAAGGGAAGCAAAGACAATATCGCTGCTGCTATGCTGCTGGCTGCTGAGAGCTGCTGCTAAGGCCGGGACTTCATTCATTCGCATTTCATTCACTGTTCACCGTTTCACACGACTCAACGGTCAACACTTGTTGCGATGTTATCGCTCACTCCTCGCGCGTTTTGTTTCACTCATCGATTGATAAACATGTTTCAACTACTGTCAGATATTTTCTCACTTTGACTGCGTATTTTGTATGCTGTATACCTATATAGCTATATGTATAAACGTTGCCGGATGAAACGGGGTATTCAACCCGGTGGCTCTTTCATCTTTGTGAAACTAGAGCTCTAGAAACGTTAGCCTCTGTGGATATCTAACCCTTCACTGCATAGTGTGACACCGGTGTCACATGATGTTAAAAGCCCTATATCAGACATTGTAATGTATATTTTGACTTATTTCAAATTGTATCACCAGTGTCACATTATAAGAAAACATAAAAAGGGGCTCAAACATTTTTCAAAAGACCACCATCACTCATTATAATGCATTAAAAAAAAGAAATCATGATTGGGGGAAATTTGCCCCCGTATCCAATTGAATCTCAATTTCATTATTTTTACCAAGCTTCTTGCATTTGCTTTTTGAAAAATCCAATTAAAGTAAAAAATTCTTATTTTTTTGACCATTTTGAAAAAAAAAAAAAAAAAATATTTTCCCGCCATTTCTCATGGTGTTATAGCACATGTAAAAAACGAGAAAATTTTCACCGAAAAACTGTCTAATTATTTTTTTTGCTATTTTTCCCATTTATTAGACCACCTAATGAATCGAAAAATCCAGTTTTGGTTGGAAAAAAAAATTCCATGCAGTGAAGGGCTACGCTTTCTCGCGAACCGTAATGAAGACAACACGGCAAGAACACGATGTCACTTCAGGTGTTGTCAAAAGGCAACTGACTCTTCACTTTTTTCTTTACTTGGTTTAATCAAAAAAAGAGATTAAAAATACAAAAAACTGTCAGGGATTTTCATAGACATGCAAGACAGAAATCCCTCATCCCCGGGTGGAGCCAATCTCCTTTTTGGAGGGAGCTATACATGCAGAAAAAAGTGAAGGGTCAGTTGCCAAATTTCGAAAACGAAATGTTCTTTCCGTGCAGTTTGCATAAGTAAGAAATGCCTTCCGGCAGGCCGGGAAGACGAAGTAGATTCTATGCTAGGTTAAATCATTTGTTCACAAATTCAAATAAAGACTATAATTTCCATTTAAGGTGAACAAGCCAGTAGCCGACACCCCTAAGATTTGCACCAGTACCCGACACCCATTTTTCACACCGTAAAAAGTACTAGTTTGTTAGCATTACTAGTGTTTTGAGGGGTTTTTTTTCTGAGACCTCAAAATAATGTGAAACATTCGTAGAAAAAAATACGCAAAACGCCAAATTTGCCACTATAAACTAATATTTTTCACATTGTGAAAAAAATGTGTTGGGTACTGGTGCAAATTTCAGAGGTGTCGGCTACTGGGGTGTTTACCTTAATTCTTCAATTCCTTTCGTATCTACTGTTCAACATCCAAATATACATAAATACCCATAAGAAAAAGATTATATAACCAACGGAGAAATGTGTAATGTTGTAATCTTTATAACGCTAATATGAAATAAAACTGAATAAGATCAGCTGACGATACTCACAACGAAATTAATAAATAACGTACCTATAAGCAACAGTGTACGTGTAAAACAAAGAAACGACAAATTATAACACTCAACCATCCTTGTCCCACTCATGAAAAATCCCATAAGAAAATAGATAGCTCGTAAAGCACGCAAAACACAAGGGACATTCATATAAAGAAGAATATGAACCAAAACTAACCCCCAGAATAGATCCTAAAATTTATGAAACAAAAAAGCAATTCCTTAAAACAAAAACACTGCCAAAAAACCCGAAAAACAAATCAATATAACTCACTTACAATGCACAAATCGAAAAAATGACAAATTTAAAACAGTAGCGCAACAAAACGGCAAACATAAATCCGCCAAAAAAATTAATCAAAACAAACAATTTTTACGAGTCAAACACGGGCCAAAATGCGAGAATTAACAGTCGGATTTATTCCATTTACGAGCTCATCCAAGAATGTGACACAACGAATAGATGAGACAAATTTCAAAAGTAAAAACCAAAAATTACGAACAGGATCGAAAAAAAGGTGAAAAGGGCTGAAACATACGCATATTAATATTAATTACGTTGAGTGCGGTGATTGTTTTCTTTGACTTCTACATTTTATAAACATTTCTGTTGATTTTCACTGTATCAATATTAATAAATAAATATAAATAAATATTCCTTCCTCCGATCCTTCCGGCTCTGAGAAGGATCGTAAATTGGTGACGTACATAAACTCCAGCAGGTTTTGGCAGATGACCTTTTAGACAGAGGATCTCAAAACTGATGCGTAAGAAACGAGAAGCAAGTAAAATGAAATCGTGGGAACGGATGTGTATGAAAAAGAGCCGGTGCTTTTTGAGAATGTTAAAAGCAAGTCGAGCAAAATTAGAGACAAATAGAGACCCAGGGCAAATATTCTTATATGGTCAGGAATTTTTCCGAAGATTTTACGATATTTTTTTGCACCGATCGGTTTTCAATGCTTAGGGGCTTTTCTGTAGGGGGAATTAGGGTCCAAAAATAGATTTTTATTCGACGAACCAAAGGTTATCTTGTGCTTTATGATTAGGAGTACCCCTTTGAATCAAATTTTGAACTTCTTACGGGATCCTCAGAATCGAAAAACGAGTGTCCCCCCCCCCAACCACAACAATCGTCGGTATGTTTTTAAACCCCAAAATTTGAATTTATCTCGTCAAAATACAATTGTGTGCCAAGTTTCAGCTTTTTATGTCGAATAGTGTCCAAGATGAATGCCTAGTACGGTAGGTCTGGGACACGCTGTCGTAATGAACACAGATCAAACGAACAAACGAAGGAACGAACAATCTGATAGACAAAATTGTGACAAATGTGTGAAAGCGGTAAATAAATCGATTATCAGGATCAACGTCATGAGAACATACAGAATGGTCAGAATGCACGCACCATAATAATTGTTATTGTGATACTTGAAGGTTTTATAGACATACGATACTCCTTCAATTACAGGGGATACTACGAGCATATCCGGAATGTCGGAATAGTTACATACACTTCCATTTAGCCTCACGCACGGAATCACGGACATACTGGATATTGGCTAATTGACTCATAAGTTTTATCAAAATACTGGCTATCTTATCATGGGCGCCCGCAGCAGGGGGCAAGAGAGGGGCCCTTCCCCCCTCGGAATTCAAAATAGTCCAAATTTTACGATTAAAAATGAAAGGAACGAAAGAAAATGAAATGCTAACCGAAGGAAATAGTTAACGAAATATGTTATTGGTTTATTTTGTAATTTTTACTCATTTTTTGCAAGTAAATATAGTAGAATTGTGCATTTTTCTTACTATCATTATCATCTGTTGCCAATTTATTCATAATATTAAACACGTCAAAATGATTATTATTATTATTTGATACACCTACAATAGCTTAAACATTGTTGACCATTTAGAAGAAGAAAAAAATCGTTTTCCATTTTTCCTCGGAGGGAGGGGGGGGGGGGTTTCTAGACCTTCCATTTGGGTTCAACAGTTTTACCCCTCACCCTCCATGGCCATATTTCTGCGGGCACTCATATATCTCATCATACATCATCATTTGAATTTTCTTTATGGACAATTTTTGGTACCTACATGAAAAAGATAATCTAGTATGAATTAAATTGAGGCCATTTCCGGAAAAAAGATCCGTAAAAAACGGGTGTCCTCTTTCAAAGAAATCTACATTGTGAATGGTACATACATAAAACGACAGCTCCGCTCCATCATAAAACGCAGTATTGCCAGATTGGGGTGAAAAAGCCGTACGTTTTACATTGATTTAAATGGGGACGATACGGCTTTTTACCCTCGATCTGGCACCACTGCTTACACGCCACTGTGGTCTGAGATCGGAAAAAAAAGGCAAAAAATTATTGCAAAAAATTCATATAAAACCATAGTTTTCGACCTTTTAATTGTAATTTAAAACTTTCCAGCGACAGTTCTAGGATGAAATTACTGTAGATAAAAAGTTTTCTTTCCGATATAAATTGGTCTTAAAAGGTTAGAAATGGGGCTCTTGCAAACTTTTGCTGTAAGCAAATAAATAGTCCGATTTTATGTAAAGACCAGCTAAAATCACGAAAATCATACTAAGAAAGTCTAAAATTCAGTAATAAACTCGCAAACGGCAAGACGGTAATGGCGGTTCGACGCAGGTATCATAGGAGAGTCCTATCTATTATGTCACATTTCTCTACGGAAACACAGAGATGCGTCTCAATTTAGATAGGAATCTCCCATGATACCTTCAAGCCCGATTCTGAGAGTGAATTTCGTGATTTTTTAGTGTACTCATCGTCATTTTTACAGGTTTTTATGCAAGAATCAACTCTTCAATCCCCTATAGCAAATAAAGTTTGCAAGAGCCCCATTATGAGTTGATGAGAAATTTATGATGTGAATTTTTGCATCATTTTTTGACGAACTAAGACCATAGTACACGGTGTGAATGGATTCATTCATGGGTTACACAGTCTGCTCAAAGTCTAATATTTAACGTCACGGGAAACCACCTGTGAGGGTTTCAGGGTCAAAGCGGGAACTGCGCGCATCATGCAGCGGGGGGGGGGGGGGGGAGGGGCGTGCAGCGAGCTAAGTCATTGAAGCAGTTGATTCGCTCTTTGTCGGAGCGCATGCGCTTTTCCGGGCAAACAAATCGATAGGAGTGACGTAAGGAAAATTGTCTCTCATATCTACTTCAATGAACGCTGTGGCTGTACTGCATAAACCCGCCTGCCCGCCAGTGTCAACTTGACAGCAGTAAAACTGCGATCTTCATTCATTATTATTAGTGCCTTTCCGAAATTGTTCACCAATTACGTACGTTACCTTCATACAAACGCGATATTTTCGTATCAGATCCACTGCATATGCGATTATTTGTGGTCCTCCATTTTTTGTTTGTTTTTGTTTGTTTTTGTTTTCTATGCTTTTGAACCGACTCAATCAAATCGGATATTTTTGTAATTTTAAAACTCAATGTTGATTCGTTCACGTGGACCTTTTGATAAGACTATTCTGGTAAATATATTTGTACTCCCAATGAAATTGAAGTCTTTTATCTTGCATTTTATCATACTTAGCGAGTGTGTCATAAAATCTGTGTCAATTTCCAATCACTCTGTTAAATGCAACACATGACTGGGATAATGCCTAAATGCAGCTTCAATGTCACTTTACGCAATTTCAACTCTATAGTTGTTTGCTTGAAAATGTTTTCAAAATTCTACAAACTTTACAAAGTAGCAAATACCTATATCTTAACCTTCCTTTAACCGCATGGATTACGTAAATTGTAAATGATGCAATAAAAGAGCTGAATTTTTGAGTCATTAGTTACCCATGTGTTTACATTGCATCAAATAATTCAGTTGCAGTGGTGGTGGCAGCTCGCGCTATTTGGCAACAATGCTGTTTGCCATTTGAGCCTTTGTAAAAGTATCGATTTCTCAAGGATTCAAAGAATCCCCCGAAGATCGATTATTTTAAGTTTAAATGGAGACAATCCGTTATTGTCACAGTCATGGGCGGAGTCAGCAATTTGGCAACTGTGGATTATTCCCATTTGAATGTATGAGAAACAATCGATTAGAAATGGGACCACGGCCCCCTCAAGAATCGATTGTTTTTCATACATTCACAGTGTACGAGCCGCCACTGTCCAGTTGAGAGACGTGACAGTTACTCCTCAAAAGTTTAATTTTTGTGTTTGTGTCTCATATCATAATTTATGACATGACTTTCGATAAAATAGAGTGATTTTTCTTTTTTTCACACATACCAGCAACTTACTGCAGTTTAATTAAAAAAAGTTTACAACTACATATATAGAGCGTCTATGTATGAAAAGAGGCATTGATTAATTATTGTATGTATACTTGAGCTGCACTTAAAGCTCTGTGAAAGCACAGTTGCCAACATGACAACATTCATTTAACAGCATTTGAATTTGATATAATTAAGGCTCTGAAATACAATAACTGGCTCTTACCTTTTTTTTACATTTTACGGATAAGAACAAAATGCGTGCCTGTACGGCCCTGGTAAAAAAAAACCTCAGAGAACCTCAGAAAATCCTGAGGGCACCCTCAGGATTTCTGAGGGCCTCTGAGGTTTTCTGAGGGTACCCACAGAATCTTTGAGGGCGCCCACAGAATCGTTGAGGGCGCCCACAGAATCTTTGAGGGCGCCCACAGAATCTTTGAGGGCACCCACAGAGCACTTGAGGGCGACCACAGAGGGCTTGTGGGCGACCACAGAGCACCTTGAGGGCGACCACAGAGCGCTTGTGGGCGACCACAGAGCACGTTGAGGGCGACCACAGAGCACGTTGAGGGCGATCACAGAGCGCCTTGAGGGTGAACGCAGAACGCTTGAGGGCGCCCACAGAGCATCCCGAATCTTTTGAGGGGCCCTTACAACTTTAGAAATTCTGATCAGAAATCTTCGAGGGTGAGTTTCAATCATTTTGAAGACGACTGGAACCAGTGGCGCCATTTGGGGGATGGCAGGGGGGCAATTCCCCCCCCCCCCCCCCCAAGGATTTTCAATGTGGCCGAAAAATCTATTCAAAGATTTTTTTTTTGAAGATGCACGGGAAAAAAAAGGTCATCCAAATTTTAGGAGGGCCTCCCCCCCCCCAAAGGAAAATCTGAAATGGCGCCCCTGACCGGAATAACATTTTTACAGGACAACAAACTCGCACTCAGACTTTCGAATCTCAAATGTTTTAGAGGTTATTTTCAATATAGTAACTCGTGCATTTCGGCAACATTGTTTTTATTCCATGTAATATGATTCCATGAAAAACAATCGATTGCTTACCATGTATTCAAATGGAGGTAAAACATTTTTGCCACACATGGCACAAAGCCACCACTAGTTAAGTAATTAATAATAATAATAATAATAAAAAAAAAAAAAAAAATCTATGGGTTTTTTCAATGTTTTTGCTTGAGTATGTTCTTTAGGGCCTATAGGTCAGAAAAAAATCCAAAAAATAATTTTTTCATCGGCTGGATCTATTTTGGCACAAAGAGGGTTAAAAGTCCAAGATGAAACAAATTCCTGATTAAACCAATGCATTGAGCGAAAAATTCTCATATTTATTAGATATACATATTATTATTATTTTCCTTTTAAATCAATTAAAACCTATAGTTGTTAAAAATCTAATAAATATTTTTTGAGGTTAATGTTATTGCACTGAACAAGTAATTACTGTACTAAAGTCCGGGCCCTTACTCATTAGAAGGTTAAAACAAATTAAATTATCTACAACAAACGAAATTTTTCTAAGTCCCATTATAAAAACCTTAGCTGCAAAAAAAAATATCTAGGCCCTCAAAAAAGTCTGAGCGTAATTTGAAAATAAGCGCTCCAAGGGCATCCTCAGAAATTTTGAGGGAATGCTCTCAAAAGTTTCTGAGGGCGCCCTCAGAGAATCCTGAGGGCACCCGCAATATTATTATATTGAGAAATTCTCGCCCATCTGTCATCGCGGGCAGCGTAGCCTAGTGGTAAAGTGCTGGACCACCAGTCGGGAGGTCGTGGGTTCGAACCCCACCACGGGCAAAGTTTCTGTTCAGACTCCAACTTCTACGGCTTCACAAAAGGTATAAAGTACATAGCCTTCGTGATAGGATCAAGGATTTCTACAGAAAACTCGACTAGGCATTCCTAAATTTAGTTTTTTAGTTACACAGAAATACTTGATGGCCTTCCCTCAGGACCTCAGGACCTCAGAAGTCTGAGGGTAATTGGAACATGAGGTCCTGTGGGTGCCCTCAGAAATTCCTGAGGGTGCCCTCAGAAATTCCTGAGGGTGCCCACAGAAATTCCTGAGGGTGCCCTCAGAAATCCTGTGGGTGCCCTCAGGACCTCTTGTTCCAATTACCCTCAGACATTTCTGAGGTCCTGAGGTTTTTTTTTACCAGGGGGTGTATATCGCCGTTATTACTTACAACGCTAAGTAAAAATTGAGGAAAAATAAAAACAAAAATTATGTAGATTTTCTATTTTTTAACTCGGCAACTGGGACGTCGATGAATATTGATTTGTGGCATATCATGAAAGCCTTGGCAATAGATAGTTTCTGACCTTCCGCATTTGTATGGTCTCTGATAGTAAATAAACTGCAAGTCAACAAAGAAGCGTGTGATGATGGGAACAAAGTAAGAATGCAAATTCTAGTTTTTCCTTGTGAATGCAAGAACACTCCTACAAGGGAACGAGCAATAAATAAGAGGTTTCAATTTGTTTTTTTTTTTTGGTACGCAAGGCCTGATACCGTCTGGGGGACCATACAGACAACTCAAAAATTTAAATTGTTCTATAAAAAAAAGCATGAGTGGGGGGGGGGGGGGATTTTCTACAGTTGTCTACAAGTAAAAATTCTTCAGGTTGGAATTTTCTCAAAATTAATTATAGGTTAATTGTTTCGATACATTAAGTGCTTCAAGTGATGGATATTATTTCCATTAACCTTGCGTAAATGACCGCATAATGTACGGAAGTGGACGGTCGGTACGTTATTTACCGGGGGACTGGGGGCAGTGATGGGCAAAAATCATTTTGTGAGTAATCATGAATAATTAACTAAAATTATTCGGATTATTCTCATGTTATTCCTAATAGTAAATTACAGATCTGAGCATTTTCGTGCATTACAGCCATAATCTGAAGTAAAACGCGTGCGTAATATTTTGGTAAATAGGTAGAATAATAATTATCGGTGTGAGTTAAAAAATGTCAAGAAATAAATACACTGAGAGAGGCAAATCTGAGATAGAGGTTTACTTTTACTCAAGAATTGGCTTAGAGAATGTTAGAGAGGTTTACTTTTACTCAAGAATTGGCTTTAGAAGCATTAGCTTAGAGCTCGCGACAGTATTACGGTATGACGAGGTCAAGTTACTCCTTCAATTGCAAGAGCTGACTCAAGCGTTGGAGTGATGTAGCTTTGGTCGCATACCTCATGCATTGAAGGCTCATCTTGTCGCAGACTGCTTCTAAATGCGCACACAAAACATAACTTCAAAATTCTGGTTTCGTCTGTTCATGATGTTCATCACTGAAGCTCCAACTTCCTTTGATCTTTGCTTTTTCCCCATTTCTTGGAAAATAAAAATATTGGCTCGCATAGAATTCGAATGATTGTTGACATTTAGTACCTTTGCAAAAAGTAACGAATGAAGTTGTGAATTTAGACTTATTACGTTTGAATTCATTGAGCTAAAATTACACCAAATTAGACCACATAATATTTGTAACGGCTTATGTTTACAAAATCCCAAAATTTAGATTTGGTCTTTTGCAAAGTTTTGCTCCAAAAATAAATACGGAATAAGAATCATAGATGTGAACTTTTTAAATTGACGAAGACACAATAAAACCTTCAAAATCCCCTCAGAAGATCTTGAATACCCTTAAAAAGAAGTTGAAGTTAAGTTAAGTTTAAGTATAAGTTTCCAAGGAATATCCTTCTGTGGTCTACTTACACTGAGAGAAATCACTTCTTTAAAAATAAGGAATTACGTTTACGTGTGACAGTTTTCCTGGCGCGAAGTAAAGTTCTATTGCATGAAGGAGAATCACTGTCACAAAAAGGAATCTTTTACTTGGAACAGCATACATTTTCCTTGGGTTAACGGAATTTCTAGTGCAGTTTCTTTAACACAAACGAAATACACCTTGAATTTAAAAAAAAAAAAAAAAAAAAAATCTCTCAGTGTAATCATCCCCATGAATTTGTTCAGAATTTTTTACCGCTTCCTACATGAGTCCAAGTTTTTTGTCTCTCCTTAAAAAATTCACTTCGATGCACAATATTGACCTTTTCCCATTTCGGGGTTCACATATTTTCTTTAATTATTTCACTCTATTTTTCATTTTTTACAGTTTTTTTTACTCAAAACTACTATTTTTATCAATCTGTTTCAGGTAGTAGGCGCATCATGAAATCAAACAACGCTCAAGAATCCTGTGTCTTGAAATCTTTTCAAGATCACAGCATTAAGCGGAGATGCCACTTCAAATCCTCTTCACCCGAAAACAAAAACTACATTAATAATTCACCGACCACACCCTCGCCTAAAAAATTATCACCAGTACAATAAATTTTAAGACCCTTTTTGTTACCTATAGCAATCCTAGTTTCTTCCATTAACTTTAAGCATGCCGTCGAACGTCATAGGCCACCAATCATTCATGATGCAAATAATATTAGTGATATTGGTAACGAACGTTCTGATCATTTACACCATCTGGAAGTTGTCAGAGGAAATGGACGACGAGGACAACAACTCTCGCTTAAAAAGTTTTATCGACTACGTCTGTAGGATTTGTTTGAAGCCGGTCAATTTCACCAAAAGTCTCCACGAGGAGTTCAAGATCCTCGGCAGGGACTGCAATTTGAATTTCGTTCCTCCCGTAGTTCCGGTGGAGGAGGAAGCGGAAGCAACGGGAAGTTTGACGAACGATGGTTCAACAGCGGAACTTTGGGACTCGGACTTTGAGGAGACCGAACTGCCCGTGGTCGAAATCAAAGAGGTCGCGACAACTCAGGATCTTCGGACGACAATTTTCCTTTTTATCTACAGATTATTTTTACCCTGAGACACCAAATTACTTATCGGAGGAGAAGGAAATCATACAGTGGCGGCTCATGCTATTTGGCAACCATGTTTTTTTGCCATTTGAACCTATGCATAAGTATCGATTTTAAAGAGATTTAGTGATTGCCCTGAAGATCGATTATTTGATGTAGGTTTAAATGAATAGAATCCGTTCTTGCCGAATTTACGATCGAAAAAGGCACGCGTGTTAATTCTTCAATTTGGCGGCCGACACTGACGAGACGTTCAAGATTTTCTTTGCGGGAGAATCACTTTGAATGACCGGTACTTGTTTGAAACCAAACAACGCCAGACGAAACAGTGTTGCCATTTGCATGTATAGTTTCGATAAAAATCAACATAAAATATATGAATGTCTATCTCAAAGCTGGCAACACTGGGACGTCAGCGGTCAATACAATAACTCGATTTTCTAAAATCGGAGCTGCCGTTTTGCGGATCTTAAATGGCACTTTACAATCATCGGTTATTCAATCAGTTGAGGCAAAGCATCGATAGGAGTATTTCCATAAGCCATTATTATTCTTCTCAACTGATGTGTACGTATAGTCTTTACTTCAACCGGTTGAATTCAGAATAACCGATGGATTGTAGAATGCACTTGAAAATCACAAAACGTTTTCAGGTGATAGTCACCAAATCTACACACCGAGCATAGAGTAACCAAAACCTATATATATATAACTAGCGCAGGCAGGATATCTTCCAGCCCTCTCATATTTCCCATTTGAATCCATACGTAGAGAAAGGATAGAATGAGGGGAATATTCCTTGGTATATCCGGATATCCTTGTCTATATGTGTTTGGAGAAAAGAGAGGCAATTTCTCGTTGCGCATTGGTGAAATAATTACAACAGTATTTATGAAAGTATATAGACTATGGTTATAATATCTTTGGTTGCACTCACCTCGAAAGGCATTTATATTCCGCAAAGTCCCATGGCGTTTGCTAAGGAAGGCTCTCACAGTGTTCATCGTCTTTTTGGATTGAAAGCCAAGGAAATTGAAAATTCGTGCAAAAGACTCATTGCGTCAAATTGTTTACGAGAGCAATTCTACCACTGACGGAATGCACTGCGTATTTTTTTTCGCTTTTCCTCATGAATTATCTGCATAGTGTAAACCACGACTGCCTTTCCTTTTCATACTTCCATTTGTAGTTCCTTTTTAATTTTAATATTCGTTCAATTTATGACGGAGAATGAAACCTGAAATTATTAGAACTGAACCTTCTTGCAAAAAGAACATCATCAGTTATCTATTCCAGCTCTTCTCCCAAAAAATTCAGTATAAATGTATTTATCAAAAGTTGCTTTATTTTGATCCATGTGCATAATTATTTATGTGCCATAGTTATATATTTTAAGTAAAAGTGAAATAAAATGGTTTTTTAGGCAGTAAAAAAAACCCATAGTCCATTATACTGACCCATACTTTTAGCGGCTAGTGTCCAACGTGTCCGTGCTTTACAGGTGTTTTGCATTTTTCTTCTTTTTTTCATGTTTTGTAAATTGCTTGATGGAAATCTTGAGATCCCTCTATTGTTACCCATGGACGGTCAGTAATTAAGATCCACGATAATTGCGGGCCGCAACCAAAGTTGTTTATCATGCCGTTTCTCTTGAGAATCGATGTTTCAAAATTTTTAAAAAATTCAAAGAGGCCCACAAATCAACTTTCGACCAATTTTTTATGAATGGACGTATTATTTTCTTAACATTTATAGCTTCGTAGCACATTTTTTTTTACAAGTTTTTTAACTCCTTGACCATTGGAAGAGACAATTAAATTTTTTGAAATGGGTGAAATCAAACAATGACCCTTGCTTTATCGAAAACGAAAAAGTGATAAAATTCTCGATTTTGCACATTATTTCAAGCAATGGCAGTGTATTACAAAATAGGGGTCGTGACTTGGAAATATCTGGTCACCCCTTCTTCCCCCTGGTGGAAGATTGAAGGTCATACAATAACACCTTCAGATAGCGTGTTTACTTGTAAATAATGGCGCACATACAATAAGTAATATATTGATTTGTGGCAATATTGCCACAAATCGAGAGAAATAAGATAAAGAAGAGCTTTACTTTTAAATTCGATAGATTTTTTATTTTTCCCCCCCTCCCCATTGATATGGTGGGTATGAGCCCGATCGATACTGAGGCTAGGAAGCTTGAAACGTTTCTGTTTTATTTGTTGTTGATCTTTGGCCATGTTGTTTTATTTCGTTTCTGTTTGATTTATTTAATTGATTTATTCTTGCTGTTAAATTTATCATAAATTAAATAACTACAAACAATAAACGGATATTCTATGAATTTCGTTTACATTTGCGATACAAAATTAAAGATATATATGTAAACAAATTTATTTTCATTTTTCTTTTTACAAATTTAATTGTTATTTTGTGATGATTCAATACTTAAAAGGTGCTGAGCATTAATTGAAGCGCTCCATCAAAACAGTGGATATGTTACGCACAATCCGTGTAGAGCACCCATTACATGAAGGGACGATTTTTTCTTTCGAAACTTAAGGTTTTTTCCCAGGGGGTACGTGCCTCTCATCACATTGATGAGTTTTCAAATTTTAACTTTTTTTTCCCCCCATAATTTAAAACTGTTAACAAAATTTGACCCATACCAACCCTATCATACATTAAACACTTACAAAAATTAACCAACTTTAATAAATACATGTATGTAACGTTTTCCAGCAGAGCCCTTCATTCTTCAATCATACCAACGGCCAGAAAAATTGTAAATAAGAACTTTTCCGATCCTAAGAGATGTTTGTTTTTTGATGGACTCTTTTGTTGCTTTTTTAATATAAAGATTCTATTGTTGTTGTCATTTGTCTGTCTTTTGCACACTTCTTATTCGCAAGTAAAACCAAGAATAACCGGCATGCACTCGGACCGTCCATTCCTTGTAGTTCTCCTCTTCTGAAATAATTTAGAGGGAGTTGAAAAACGTACACTTCAATCGCATCTCCTCCGGACATCTATGCTCTGCATTCGCTATGAATAAAAATATTTTTAGTGCCGAGCGGGAAATTTAAAATCAGGGAATCTGATTGAAGTAGATGATTTTTTCAAATGTGAAACCGACATCTGATTGGTCAATTTTGAATCTATTTCAAGAGCACACATTTCTGCACGGTTCTAAATTATAATGATCAGTCGCGGTTCACACTGGAAAAAGAAGTGCTGAATTTAACTTTTAAAATATTTATACTTAAAAGTAGGGACAAAATTCAAACTGTTACAGTTTTACCACTTAAAATAGTTGAATATCCTCATTGTTGTATCAATTAAAATACTTTCAATGATAAAATTTACAGTTCGTGAGTTTTGTCTATGCTGTTACCTATTTAAATGACTGAATTCAGCACTTTTTTCATTGCAGAGTTCGTAGCATTGTTGCCAAATTTTGTGGGAAATTAAAACAACATTCATTAATTTTAATGAAGAAAATACGAGTAACATAAGTGTACGTAATACCGCGGCAGTCCTGGGTTTGTAGCTGAAACTAGTTTTAATTTCCTGTTTATTTTTGTTCCTATTTTTTGTTTCTCTGTTTTTTATTTTTAGTTTATTCCCTAGAAAGCTCAAGATTTGAGGAAACGGGTGAGGAAAAATACATCCCATCACAGTGAAAAGTGCTTTTCTAGTTTCAATTTTATTTTCGAAGCATAGAGTAGCAACGCGACGCGACGTCAAATAAATAATAATAAATTGTACCCAGCAACTCTTCCTACTCGACGGATGTGGAATTGCATACCTCAAAAATTGTAGGAGTTTTATGCGTCTAGTAACGGAGCAAAATAATGTCTCGCTAACGATGCCGCGGCCGCGACAGTTCGTGACTTGAAAATATGCAGTCTTCTCTGAATGGCTCTTGAATTGTATTGCCCTCTGAATTAATAATGAGTTTAAAGCCGTTTATACCTAGGAGTGGGGGGGGGGGGTTAAGAATGGGATCCCTCTAGGAATAACAAAAATCCATTTTATTCTTATTTCAAAAAAATGGCGGGCGAATTCTGAAGTGGCGCCGAATTAAAGAGCTTGTTACGAGGTATAGTTTTATAGGAATGAAAAATATACAAAACTAAAACATATGACTGCTCTGCAGCAATATGTTGCAACAAATTTAGCATGATATTTTTCTAATACATTTCCAGTCACGTCTAATGAGTTTTGCAGTCCAAGTTTACGGAAATCTTAAGTTACCGGCTACTTTGCATTCACTTACATAATTTTCCGACATTTTGAAAAAAGGTAATGCTAAGTATTGAATCTAAAACGGACGGTTTGCAAACATAGATGATGAATTTAAGTACGAATAAAGTTCAAAGAGGCGAGAAAAGAGTCCCGTAGGTGCGTAAATATAAAATGTGCTATCCGCTCACACGTTTTAAAGCTCAAAACGACCATGAAAGTTCAGAAAATTTCTTATCGAGGGTTAAATCAAAGAAACATTGAGAGCATCAGAAAGTTCTAATATCCACTCACAAACTCAATAAATGCGTTTAGCAAAATTACAATATGGCGGTTGAATGAGCGAGTGACAATGGTGGAGTCCCATCTAATTGCTGCTTTGCATGCTGGGAAAAGTAACTCATCATAGATAAAACTGCCATTTGATGGGACTCTCCCATTGCGTCCCGATTATTATTCGACCCCATCTTTGAATTTCATTAAAGGCATTTACTGAGTTTGGGAGTATGCTGCAAATGTGATTTTTACGTGAATTTGAATATAGGAATCAACGCTCCGTAACGCTGCAGCCAGTGGCGTCGCGTGCCATCTGGCAACAATGCAACAGCTCCATTTAAACTCATTAAATATATCGAATTTTCCTTGTGCACTGTGCACCCCCTGAATTCGATATTTTACATGAGTTTAAATGGATAGAATACATTGTTGCCGAATTGCACGCGACGCCACTGGCTGCAGCAAAAGTTTGTCAGAGACCCATTGACCACGTGCGTTAGAAAAGGACATACGACGAAAAATCACGTGACCCTCATTTCCTCTAAACTTCAAATGCATGTAAATGGGGAGAAAGAGAGATAGATATAAATCCGACTCTGTACTGCGATCCAGTTTGCAGTACGAACTGGGGGTTCTTCACGAATAAGGTTCTTCACTAACCGATTCTGAGCCGGTTAGGAGCGGTTTTTTACGACTCAGCTGAACAGGTTCGGAGCGGTTCGCTTGTCGAAGGCTCGGTTTAAACCGGTTCAGTAGATTTCAAAAACCCGAACCGACCCGAACCGCATTTTCAAAATTTCTTGAACCGCAAACCGAACCGTTTATGCTGTTCATCAACTTTCCGTGAACCGCAAACCGAACCGGTCGCGGTTCAAACCCCTGGTTCGTTAGTCCTTTAGCGGCCTATTCGAGCCGTCACTGTTATCGTCATGCTGAAAAATCTGATGACGACTCGGTGAAGGATGAAATGTAAAATGTAAAATGGGAATAATGAATCGGAACATCATTTCCTCCATTACGGTGACAGGCAAGCAGGGAGGGGCCGGGAGGGCTGCAACTCCGCGCGAGCTGCGCGCTGCACTCTGCGTCTGCTCATCTTTAACCGCGCGGGAGGTAAGAAGCGATCACGATCAACCCGTGCGGTGACGGTGGCAGAGTTGCCGTTCTTGCCGAGTTTCCTCCAATTTTTCTCAGTAAAGGTGAACAGCCGGTAACACACGGAAAAAAAGAGTGGTGTATAATTTACCATTCGCATAACTGATTTTGGCCCCTCCCCTAAATTGACCTGATTTCTGGTAAAATGTTCCTTAACTCTGGTCAAGTTTATCTTAACTCTTGTAGGGGCCAAAATCAGCTGTGCGAATGGTAAATTACACCATTTTTTTCCGTGCAGACACCGCGCACCGGTCCAGTTACAGACACTTAACTTTTTCATTCAGAAATAATTAGAAATCGGCACACATTTATTTGCCTCTGTTGTTATTTTTAGCGCAATTTAGGTACTATACAGATTAGAGAGTCCTTCAAATGCAAAATTTTAAGAATTTGATGCTTTCAAAGCAGAGATATTGAAGAATAAAGACGGCCACCTCATGTAAACGATTCCTACCAGCTGATTTTAACGTAGTCTCCGGTGGCGGCTCGTTCGATTTGGCATCCAGGCAATTTGTCCATTTAAACCTATGTAAAACAATCGAATCTTAAGGAGAATCGATTTTTCTACATTCGTTTAAATGGAGGAAAAACAATGTTGCCAAATTGCACGAGCCGACACTGATACAGCAGGAACGCTCCCACATTCCTAAGTTTCCACGTTTAGGGAACGTATATTATGTCTCAAAGCAGTCTTTTTTGCCATAAAAATGAGAAAATTTAGACAATCTTCAGGAAATGTCTGTCACTAAAAAACGTATAGATTACTGCTACAAAGCTAATTAGAGGTGTATGTCACTAGAGTTTTTATTTTCATTTCTGATTTTCTGAGCTTCTCATTATGTTGAAAAGTATGATGTGATCATTCTAATGCGAAAGCTTAAGGTCCGATTTTCATTTAAGCCCTAAATATTTGAAATCCGTTGAATTTATCGTAATTTTTGGGCAAAATCCTCTGAAAGCGTCCTAAACAATGTCTGTAACCCGTGCGTTCACCTTAATTCAATGTAAATTTGTCAAATTTTACGTCAAATTTGGCAACAATGCACCGTGGACAACCACACGCGCGCATCGGTCCTTTTGATGAGGATGAGGAGGATGAGCAGCTTGAACGAAAACAAAAGCTTCCAGTCAACGTACAGGCTGCGGCCCAAATTCATCGTTGAATGATGAATCTTCGGCGGTGGCGGTGCGGCTGCGGTGGTCTAAAACAGATAGAGTCGCGTCGCGTCGCTGTCCGTTGTCGGTAGGAGCAATTAGCATGACGTAACCGGAGCGGCCGCAGTAGTGGAGTAGTAGGTAAGCCATAGCGCAGTGTCGGGCGGGAGGAACAGAAGCGGACCCTTGCAGGAGCGGGGAAGAGACGGAGCAATGAAGAAACTGAAGAAAGTGAGGTTAGGTGAGGAGACGCGACCGATGCGACGAACGACGAGCTACTCTGGTCCTCCAGTCCTCGGGTCCTGTCTTATGCCTGCCTGGGATGCAGCCGGTAGCACAGTGGACAGAATTAACAGTTTTGATGGTCAATGGGTCTGTTGCAAACTTTTGCTACAACGATTGAGACTGTATAATCTAATGTAAAATTACCTGAAAAGGTCAATGATGGCATCAGAAAGCCACGAAATGCGATAATAAACTCACAAGAAGCGTTTAATGAAATCCAAGATGGCGGCAAAATATCGAGCAATCTGTATGCATGCACCACGAACATTCAAGGATAGCCAACCTCACAACATCGATCACAACCAATCACAACGTAAATAAACACATAACCTCTACCTCCAATGAGGTTGTAAACGTTGGCAATCCTTGGATGATCACGGTGCATACATTCAGATTCCTCGATAGTTTGCCGCCATATTGGATTTCAATAAACGCCTCTTGTGAGTTTATTACTGTATTTCATGACTTAATGATGCCACCAACGGACTTTTCAGGCGATTTTACGTTGGAATAATAAATTTTTATCTTTGTAGCAAAAGTTTGCAACAGACTCATTGGTCATTCTTGCCCACTGAGCGTTGGTGCAAAGTGGGACTAAACGTGCAAGACTGCAAGACACAAGATATATCGAAAAACATCGCAATGATTTTCGATTTGAATCCAGCTTATTTGTGAGTAGTTCAAAATAGATTACCAATGAGATGCGTGTCTCTGGTGGTGGGGTCCAAGAATGGTCGTGGAGAGGGGGGCTAAGGGTCATCTATCCCCCTCTCAGGAGCCTCAACTCTTTTTGTTGAAGTTGTTGTTGTTTTTTTTTTTTTTTTTTTTTTAAATATCCCAAAATTGCCTCCTACGACGCAACAAGTTTCAAACTTCAAAAACGTGCCCTCCCCCCCCCCCCTCTCGGAGAGACTTTTTGGGTCAGCCACTGTGTGTCTCACAAAAAGCCACACAAAAAAATCTTATAAATAGGAAAAGTACAAAGCTCAGTACGAGTTCATTAGATCTTCATAGCTAGATTTCAGGTCAAATGCCGTATATTTTACATCTATGCTCAAAAGAAATATACGACCTAAAGCCATACATCTGGCAACACCGTATTTTATTGAATGGGTCTGTTGCAAACTTTTGCTACATAAGTATTAAGTATGGGGGGTTGATTCCTGTGTAAAATCAATTAAAAACAACGTCAAGAGCGTCAATAAGAACCTCCAAAATCCATCCACAAACTCAATAAATGCGTTTAACAAAATTACAAGATGGCGATCGAATAATGAGCATCAGGTAACAATAGGGGAGTGAGTCCCATCTAATTGCAACTTTGTCCTCAAAAAATCACTTTTCTCAGCATAGGAAGCTGAAATTAGATAGGACTCTCGGATTGTAACCCGCTCATTCGACTGCCATCTAGAAGTGGCTTTTGTGGACCTTCACCGTTCACCGTTTTGTGTTTCACCGTTAATTTCAAGTGATTTTACATTTAGGACTGGAATTTACCCTCCTTAACGCAGTAGCAAAAATTTACAGCTAACCCTCTACGGGATTACGAAGAGATGATTTCTCTTGCTCAATATTACTGAGTAGTTAAATATTCCTACATCACTGTGCTGATTTTGCATACACAGTGGCTTGAAGGCGCTTGATGCGGAACATTCTTTTTCAAATATTATCAATTTGGAGTCGCAATTATTGTGGATTGAAAACTGCAAGTATGTGAGACGACTCTAGTCTTAGAAACGAGTTTACTCGGGTGCGGTATTGAAAGAGTTAATAAACAGTGGCGAAGCGTGCTATTTGGCAACGGAGCATTATTTCCATTTGAACGCATATTAAAGATCGAATTCAATGGTCATCGCCGATTCCTTTTAGTTCGATAGATTTCATGGGTTTTAATAGTCCAGTACAACGTTGCCGGTTTGTACGCTTCGCCACTGTTAATAAATTATGTTTTATTATATATTATAACCTTGACCCGCCGTTAGTCGCGCGGCAAAAACTTACACGGATGGTCGCGTGGGGTCTGTCGGACCCCAACACGTTTTTAGCAATTTGTCAGCGTGGGATGAATTTTTTTCCACCAAAACTTAGGAACTACCTTTTGAGTATACAAGAAACAAGTTTTTTGGGTCGAAAAAAAATTTAAATAATAATAAAGGGGAAATGCGAGGGGTCAGTGTCACCTCTGTAAAAAATGTCAATTTTTCACCTTTTCGCAATTTTCCTTGCTTTTGGGGCATTCAATCAAAATTTTGGTCACCGTCTGGTGCATGAATGTGTTTAACATGGTTACTTTTGCAAACAAAAAAAAAATCTCATGGGGTTGCCGGGGCAAAATTTTGAGTTGCAGGCTCCTCAAAATCACCCTAAAACGAAATCCCCCAAATTTTCATTATTCCAATATTTTCCTACTTTTCATGGTAAAAATGACCCAATAAATAGATTTTATGATGACAACTTAAATTCTGAGTTTTCATTTGATAGCTCAACATTCAAGGGCCAAATTTTCCTCAAGCCCGAGACCGGGGGGGGGGCAAAGACGGGGCACGTCTTTGTTTGATTCGGGCGTCATCCGTTGTGATACTCGGGACTGGCTATTGGCCTTCTACTCCCCTTCCCTCACCCTCACCCCAATTCTCCTCACCCCTCGCCAACATCCCCCAGTAACCCCCCCCCACCCCATTAACCCCCCATTACCCCCTCCCCCCGGAACATGCATTGATTTGTTTTTTTCTTCTAATTTTTTTTTGCGTTGTTCCCGTGCGAATGTTAGGCACGTAAAAAGCAACAAAATTAGGTAACTTATTTCGTATTTAGGATGAAAATATTGTTTTATTTATTATATTATTATTCTCATTTTTATTTGTAAAAAAAATGACGAAAAATAAATATAAGTTAAACAAAATTTGATTGCTGTTACTTGAAACTGCGATAACGTTGAAAAATGTTTTGACGATTAGGTACTGCTTGATGGTTACTCTTCCTCTTCGGTCGCATCGATTCCAATGCAATTTTGGCACACCATAGCTCGATGCTATGCTTGGTTTTTAGCTTAGTGAAATTTCCTCTGAAGTTGACCTTTTTACGCTATATTTATGATTAAATTACATAAATTTACAAATTTTCGATTCCAATGCAATTTTGGCACACCATATAGCTCGATGCTATAGCTTAGTTTTTAGCTTAGTGAAATTTCCCCTGAAGTTGACCTTTTTATGCTATATTTATGATTAAATTACATAAATTTACAAAACTGACGAATTTAATTCGAACTTATGACCTAAAAAAATGTTTCATGGCGAGAAATAAAAAAAAGTAAAGAAAAATATTCTCAACTTTTATTGCACGCCGTTAGTCGCGTGGGGTCAGGCGGACCCCAGCTGACTTTGGCAACATCTCCATGTCGTAAAAATGACTGCATTTTTTTCGAACTTTGCTAATAACGTAGTTCAAACATTCATTTGAAGGTACCTGGAGTGATTTTTTTTTTATCTCAATTATTTCATAAAAAAAAAACTTAAGTTTTCCGAGCCGTGGGGTCTTTCAGACCCCGCGCGACTAACGGCGGGTTAATTCAGTGCTCGGATGGTTTTAATTTTATGCATTCAGTGGTGGCACGTGTAATCTGGCGCCATTTCATTTTGTCCATATAAACCCATGTATAATATGATGCAACGTTACCAGATTCACGCGCACTGAATCACATCAGAATCAGTTTTCAAAACCATCCAATCAAAAGTTCGCAACAGACCCATTGTGAGTGTAACACGTGCCATTTTTACACTGACTTACGACGTATGCATAAGGCTGGTTGAAATATATAAGGACTAGAATAGAATATCAAGTAAAAGTTATGTGTCGGGTGTTTCTTCCTTCTTCCACGCTCATTCAATCAGAACTAACGTGTATACTTAATAAACTGTGTAAGTACTTAATGAAGCATATTAAGAGAACAACCCACAAAGGAAACACTTTTATATTGCATTAAGCTTGAACAATCTAAGGGCTCGTTTTCCTTTAACTTCTGGTTGCAAGATATATACACAGCGGCGTCGTTGCATCTGGCAACACTTGCACTTAGTCCATTGATATCCATGAAAAAGGTCGAACAATTGGAGGTGCACAGTGCACAGCACAGCACCGTATCGATATCATTCACTGTTTTATACGAGGTTTTTTCAAAGGACTCATCAATGCTCTTATGATAACTTTTTCGAAATTTTGGGCTGCAATCAACCATCAAAAGTTGAATCTATATGTTTGCTTCGTGCGACTTCAGCTCATTCGTTAATCTAGAGTGGTGGTCAAGTGAGCCACCAGCAAAACAGGGCTGGCGAAGAGGGTTTTTAGGATTTAAGGCGAGTGTTATTTATTATTCCAAACTATCCTCTTGTAGTTCTTATACTGGCGCAACGCACAGTAGTTGCTCAACAGAATTTTCAATCCAGAATGTCTGCACTAAAAAATACAAGAGGACCTTGGACTCAGGAACGGACTGGCCCAGAGGGTGAGACATTCCCGTCTAACTTTACCCGTTCATACTTACAGGGGGCCCTTAAATTACATTGGAGGCACGCTGCACGCAATGTAGATGAAAACGGTAAAAAATAGACGGAGGGTACTAAAAACAAAAAGGAAGGAGGACAAATAGGGAGGTAATCTGCTCTGTATCAGTACGATTTGGCCCCTTTATCGGTAAGTAGGGACACCGTGATCAGTGCGAGGAGACCCCTTTTTTTGAAAGACATCGTGGCTTGAGGCCTCTCTCGGTGGCGTTGAAGGGCCCCACGGCCCACATCATGGCCGGGAATCCCGTAATGATCGTATACGCCGAGGAAATATAGAGCTATTCCGCCCTTGCTGGCTGCTTGGACCGCCACTCTAGATAAATGTTTTTGCATTTTGCAATGTTTCTCGTCCAAAGATTAAACTACAGTCGGAATTGCATTGGGAGCTAGCGCGGTCAATACTGATAAGAGCCTAATTCAAAGACGGCTTTTGACTGGCTGGAAAATGGAAGGAAATACCTACATCGGCCTTGTGGAAATTAACATGGGGTTTACCTTTGAGGTAAAATTCTCGAAAACGAAAAATAATTTTAAATACTAAAACTCGTTGAATCGATTAAGCAGAATTTTCTGAACAAATTGATAGGTCATCAGTGCCACTCTCAAGAATGTCTATAATTAGTCCAGGCAATGGGTGATTATTGGAAGAACAAATTCCCAGCAAAGGTTTTTTGGGCTTAATCGCTTCGTCTTGGTGTCAGTAATGACCACCTAAAAGTTCCCATGCCTGGGTGCTGTGCTAAATTCAGGGGAGGGGGGAAAGGGCCCCAAAATCGATTTTTTCGATATAAATCGAAAACTATGCAAGATATCGAAAAAATTGATACATGTTTTTTGTTTCTGAGGTAATTTCCAACAAGAAAGGTCCTTTGTGTTTTTACGCTCTGACGACGTCTAAGCTCTCAAAAACACGATTTAAGTTTTCGGCGATTTTCAGGAAAATTGATACCCCAGGGCAACGCTCATTTAACGCAATGTAATTTTTAATGCCTTCGATCGCCTTACCGTAGCATTTAGAGTGCTCCGATTTTTATGAAATTTGGTATCCGGGGGTTTTTTAGGTTGCTGATTTTATTTTTGGAGTCCAAATTTCCTTAAAACGTGATTCAGATAAGCTTTTTGAGCTTTTACCACAAAATACAGCTTTTTATATAAAAGCTCAAAAAGCTTATCTGAATCACGTTTTAAGGAAATTTGGACTCCAAAAATAAAATCAGCGACCTAAAAAACCCCCGGATACCAAATTTCATAAAAATCGGAGCACTCTAAATGCTACGGTAAGGCGATCGAAGGCATTAAAAAATTACATTGCGTTAAATGAGCGTTGCCCTGGGGTATCAATTTTCCTGAAAATCGCCGAAAACTTAAATCGTGTTTTTGAGAGCTTAGACGTCGTCAGAGCGTAAAAACACAAAGGACCTTTCTTGTTGGAAATTACCTCAGAAACAAAAAACATGTATCAATTTTTTCGATATCTTGCATAGTTTTCGATTTATATCGAAAAAATCGATTTTGGGGCCCTTTCCCCCTCCCCTGAATTTAGCACAGCACCCAGGCATGGGAACTTTTAGGTGGTCATTACTGACACCAAGACGAAGCGATTAAGCCCAAAAAACCTTTGCTGGGAATTTGTTCCGCCATTTGCCGCTTATTGATCCCCATTGCCTGGACTAAATTCCCAAAAGGATATTTAAAAGCGTAAATAGTTGTCGATCAACAAAAGCATTGAAAGATTACACCATTGGAAACTCTACGGCACGGCACTGTAATCTTTGAATTGGACCAAAACAGAACAACGGCCCTCAAAAATGTAAATAAATGTGCAAAAACGGATCCAATGCGGCGCCCATGGTTTTACTTGTCTTAACTCTCTACGCACAGGGACTCCCAATAGTTGCTCCCAATGCAATAATTGCAACTTTTGTTTACTCTCTGATCTTGTCCCATGTCCCATTGTGCGGTCATTCTTATCTCTTACGAAGCGCGGGAGAATTGAGAAGAGACGAGAGAGCCAGCCGCGGTGAGTGGAGGGGTGTCGAAGCCGCGCGACGCGACGCCACCACCGCGGCCGCGCCAACGACCAGCCAGTTTGTTGTACTCCGAGGCCCGGGTGACTTGACTTGGCTTCAGTCTTCAGTTCGAGACCTCACCTCTTCTCTTCCATATCAGTATCAGTTCGTTTTCACTCACAGTTCGCGCTCCTTCTTTGTGACATCGCCGCATCGCATCGCGTTTTGGTCCCCCGCGCCGAGCCGCGCGCGTATTTTTATAATAATTTTTATCGCTTCGCTTCGTCTTCCGATAACGATTTCGATATCCGATTTCTTTCCCTACCGACTTCCGAGTAATATTTTTGATTGTGCTTCTTTTCTCCCCACCCCCCTTCAGTGACTTTTGTTTTTGTTCTTCCTGAAACGTAATCAAGCCACATTTGATTGGATTGTCACTTATCAAAGGTAAGCTTTTCTATGTCTTTCACAGTATTCTTCAGTCTGAAAATTCATTTTGGGTACTTTGCATTATTACAGTATTATCGAGTAAAATCGTAATGGGGCTCTTGCAAACTTTTGCTACAGGTGATTGAAGAGTTGATTCTTGCATAAAAAACCTGTCAAAATGACGATGAGCACACTAAAATAATCACGAAATTCACTCTTAAAATTGGGCTTAATGGCGGAGAGATGCAGGTACCATGGGAGATTCCTATCTAATTTGAGACATATATCTCCGTGTTTCCGTAGAGAAAGTGACAACTTAGACTGGAATCTCCTATGATATCTGCGTTGAACCGCCATTACGATATTGCTGTTATGGCAGTTTAGTGAGTTTATTATTGAATTTTAGACTATCTCAACTTGATTTTCGTGATTTTCGCTGATTTAAACCTTAGAATGGACTATTTGTATGCTCACGGCAAAAGTTTGCAAGAGCCCCATTGTCGTGGTTCAGAGGGTGCTCAATCATCAGGGTCAGTGGCGAGTCGTCCATGTTACCTTTGACACCTAAGGTAACAGTACGATTTTCCCTCATTTTTCGCTTTCATAATTTCGTAATAAACTTATCGAGATGTGCAAAAATTATCGTCCTTTAACCGATAAAGCGTGAAGAATATCCGAAATAGAAAGAGAAGTGCTAGATGAGCGCGTAAATGCAGCGAGAAATCGTGGAGCGTTCCGGAAATACAGCGTGTTACCTTTATTTTCTTAGGTGTCAAGCCCCACAAACACATGCATAGCGGCTATGCGGCTCCACACACAAATATCACCAGCCGCAGCGCAGGCCCAGTCTCTCAGCATATTCAGTGCGGCCGTACGGGAGCCGTGAAACCTAAAAAAATAAAGGTAACACGGCTCTGCGCATGCGCCCACCTTCCCCCACCACTCTTTCTTGCTGGTCCGGTGCTTCGGCGACATTGCGGAGTTTTCCATCTGCATTCGGCCATTCGCGCGGCAGACTCTGCGCTGACCGAAGCCTACCCGTCAGCTTAGCTCGTATTTTGGCTAAGGTCTTCGCACTTGACTCGCATTTCTCTCGTTGTCCAAGCGCTTGTTATTTTATTTAGTAAGCTTTCCAAAGAAAATTCGACACTCCCCTCCCCCCCCCCCCGATAATCCGCAGAGTGATTCTATCTCAGGTGTCACTGGTCATTCGGTCACGCCACGCCACTGATCAGGGTTGAAGTTGAATGATTGAACAATGATAAAGTCTGTTGAGGGGGAGAAGAAGAAGGGAGGAAAGGGGTGAAGAGGATTTTTAACTATCCATGATGATACTTTTTAAGGTTTCGAATTAAATCCGGTGGGGCTCTGGAACAGCACCCTCCGCCTTCTGGCCGCCAATGGGGACTGATGTCTTTTAGGGGCCGCAGTGGAACCTAGTTATATGACTTTGCTGATGACAAAAATTAAACGTCAGTTTGCTATCAAACTGTTCCTCGGATTTCATAAATTGTCGGTTTTCACCATCTTCGGGTGCCCTTAGAAAGGTGCCGATTCTAAGTAGCCATCTTCGGGTGCCCTTAGAAAGGTGCCGATCCTAAGTAGTAAAGAGTGCTGAGCGCATATAAAATGAATCTGGCGATCCTTGGCATGTTAATTTGGAGGGAGGGGTGGCAGCGTTTTGCTACATTTTTGAAATCCTCGGCCGACTCTACAATCTCCATGGGTGGAGGCACGAGATGAGGGGATTGGCCCCCTTCGTGGTCGCGTAGCCAGGGGAGGGGGGCTGATGGGGCTACACCCCCATCTGAAATTTAAGAATAAAGGGATAAATGATGGAATAAAAGGAAAATGGGGGAGAGGTCCTGCAGCTACCCCCGAAAAACATTTAGAGTTGCAGCCACTTTCGTCGAAAAAGGGAAAGAGAAAGGGATTAATTTGTTTAGTCTTTCCCGGAGTTTTAATTCCAGCATTTATTGCAAATCGCTATAAGTTCTCCAATACATTAGAGAGGAGGTCCGATGTAATATAAATGTGAAGCACTATATTTTGAGCCTCTACTCAGGGAAAGGGGTTTTGTGTAGCCTTTACTTAACCTTTAGTTGAAACATGCCCCCCTCAGGTTTATTTAGTGTCCCTTATCAAAGTTTTAGTTTAGTCTAGTGGAATTGTGACTCTAGGAACAATTCAATAAAAATTGTATCACTAATGCAACAGCTAGGACTTCAATGCTGAACCATGGCAAGAGCTATAGGACTTTACAGTTTACACTGACGCCAAAAAATGTCGGAGGATTCGCATCACGAAAACGTTTGATGCTACCAAAGACCAAAACGAATGGATATTTCTTTCTTTGAAGACGTCGCCTTTCGCGAGTTTAAATCTGTTTAAAACTGACAGGATGACCTTATATGACTGTTAAAAATCTGTGTGATCTCAACGACTCGTTATGATTTTATTGTCCGTGATTTTTAAGAGTTCTGAAAGCAACGCCTTTAAAATAAATATTCATCCTTTAAAACATTTTAAAAGTTTTATTCGGTGCAATTCCTACAGGCCTATTCAGACGATCAAATTGGACCCTCAAAGAAGTATCAAATAAGTGAGCATTCGGTGATGAGTGCAAATCACAAGTCATTCTAAAATATTCGCAAATTAACGGAAAAGTTTTGACCTCAAAATTTTCAGAATGGCATTTTGGCGGGAAATGATTGACGTGGCGTTGCCATAAATATTGATGATGATCCCCTATAGCATCGATGACCGTCAAAAGTTCAAGGGCCACCAAACTACGATGGTGCCGCATCAATCACCAGATGTTCACTTTGAAGCTATACATATTGAGGATCCAATTTGGTTGTTAGAAGAGCCCTATATGACAGTTTTCGGCATCAGCGAAAAGTCCTGCGGTCCTCGCTTCTGATTGGTTGATAATGTGATATTGGACGGAATTTAACGGGAACGTCCGTCTGTCCGCATCGCATTGTTGCGGATCAAGGAAGTTATGTCTTTCTCTCTATCTTTCCGGCCATTTGACCACATGTGTTAGACAAGAATAGCAGAGGGGCCTTAGTTCACGTGACTTTAGTATTGTCCTCGTAGCTTTTCATCCCCTTGGATTTCCGCCTCTTTCATTTACCAAACACGGCTGTTTACCTTGTTCAAGATTCAAACAAATACAAACTAAAATTTAAAAAGCTAGCGTGAAAAGGCTGGCCAAACTTTGTTGAGAGTGGCCCCTATCTCCGTTCTTTTCTAAAACACGTTTTCAAATGGGAGGAGAGAGAGGAAATAAAATTCCTGTATCTATATCCTAGCCGTCTCGTGCTCTATTTGCGATATATTTTATACCGTGGAATCACCATCCATATACCGCCAGCGCGACCACTTTGCCGTAAACGGCATTCGATCGGAGTTTCTGAGTGTTGAAGTCTCTAACATCTTAAACAGCATCCGAATGGAATCAATGGAATTAATAATACTTATACCTTTAAATTGATGGGTTCTCAATAAGTTATAAAGTTAACGTTGCATGCAACAATGTAGCAAAATAGTTCCTCGGGCGCAGTCGCCGGTTAGTTTCACTTTTCGAGCAGATCATCGTGGCTGCAAGCCCCCCCCCCCCCCCGGCCCGTCCATCGACCGATGCGATACGGTGCTAGCCAATAATTCAACCAAGATAGGTTTGAATCAAGCTCATGATGCATGTAATTACCTTATTTAAAGCACTCCTAAAAGCAATCCACTGTTCGTGATAATCAGAGAAACAAACTGAATAGAAAATAATCCAACTCGGAGACCGACTGTTGATGGGTTCGCTCGCTCGATGCAAACTTCTGAGCTGCTGTTTTGAGAATATTTAATGGCATTTATTTTTTATTTGTTTATTTTTATAAATTCACCGACGATGACTCCACCGGTTGATCAAAAGATTTTACGTGGTTTCGTTTAATATAAGACTGTAATGATCCACGTAAATACTCTGATCTGTAATCTTTTCTCGACCGTGGGTGGAGTCTCCGTTACTGATTTAAAAAAAAAAAATCGATTATTCGAAAGACTTGTGGCGCTGATTTCCACCGCAACTGAGAAAAGATTAACGATTCGAGTATTTCCGTGCATCACATTCGTACAATGAACTGAACTGTGTAATCTTTTGGTCAATCGTGCACATCATAGGTGAATTCAATTATGTCACGAAATGTACACAAAGCGGCAGCTCTGGAACTTTTATTCACTTTCGTTAGAAGCAATGACGGGTGTGTATCTATATAGATGCATATTATTTGTATAATCTAACTGGCGCAGTTCCGCATATATTGTTATTCTGATGGGTTGCAAATGCCTTTTTTCTATCTATTCCCCCTTTCTCACTTTTTTATCCGAATTTCTTTAAAAGCAATCCTTTTAACCGGTTTGTTATAAATGCGCCATTTTGCGGATATTTTATGGTCTACAATGCATCGTTGATACAATCGGTTTTGGCAAAGATCACTGATTTGAGTATTTCTATAAGCTATTTTTATACTTCTCTATTGACATACGTAACCTTTGCCACAACAACCGGTTAAATCGCCGATACATTGTAGGCTGTCATTAAACTTTACTCCTCAATTTATATCGTCATATGCGCGCGCGTATATGCGGCTATTTGGTGAGCAGTCTATGAAATTTATTCTACATATCCTCAAAAATATTCCCTGAAATTTTCTTGTTAATACCTCAACTGAGCCGTTAAATCCATGAATGTGAACTTACCATCAATTTATCAACAAAAATTATAAACTTCCATGACTAATTTTAATAACAGAGGACACTTTTATTTTAAAAAAAAAGTAATTTGAACCTAGAAATGTCTCTGGGAAGTATTAAATTAAGCTTAAACAGTCAAAAAGGATGATTCGTCGATGACTTTTTTCCACTCATTCTTTGCCACTTTTTTTTCGATCTCTGACCACATAAAGTGCATCACCTCGCCTCATTCTTAACTCCAATTTGTCTCCAAAAAATGAACACTTCATATTTTTTTGTTGCGACACGTTAATGTTTAAAAGCGCTTAACATACCCATGATTTTCACGCGAACTGGAGCTATCGTATTTCGTTTTCGAGACACCAAAGGCTAAAGTTCAATGTTCATAAATTTCCTTAATTTCCTTTTTTTTGTCCTTCGCTGTCTTGATAACCTAAAACGATATTGACCTGCTGGTTGTACCAAAGCTCTCAGTTACTTGGATTTTATTTTCATCCCTTATTCAAAGAGTCTCAATCTTTATTTGAAGTTTATGTATTTTTGGTTTTTCTCCTGAAAACAGTCGATTTCTAAGCAATAGTCACGGTGGAACAAATCTGAATGAATATAAATTACGTTATTTCAGATCCAATGTGACATTTTTTTTTGTCCCGGTTTCGATACGGTTATCAGTCTAGGAAGACCTGTGGTTTGTTAAAAAAAAAAAAACAAAAAAAACAAAAAAACAAAAAAAAACAAAAGTTTTATCGTTATACAATATAACCTATTGGATAGATAGGCCACTGCAGCTGCAAAAGACAAATCTTCGAACACGTTGTTCTCAATACTGGATTATTCGAGATATATGCTGCGTCTGTTAGGTCGGGCAAGACGAACAAGTGTAAAATGTGGTAATGTGGTCCCTTTTCCTGTACCTGTTTGCTGAGCTAAAATGTCAATTGAATGGCACGTGTTCACGGAAACCCATTTCACAATAACCTCATTAACTTTTTTTTCCGCCATCAAAAAATAAAGCAACTAAGGCCTATAGAGATATCAAAATCTCAAAGGTATACCCATACTGTCTAGAATAATAATTGCCGAGTTGCACTCCAGGGGTTGTATTATACCGCGTATAATAAAAAAAAAAAAAAAAAAAAAAAAAATCAACTCACGAATGAGATGAGGGGACCAAGTTCCGAGAGTCTCCAATCGATTATATCAGAATCAGTTTTAAATGTATCAACCGAATTTACTTTTTGAATTCGTAATATGGTTACAACTTTTACAAATTCCGCCTTGAGCGTATTCGGCGATACCGCTTGGCAAAAGGACTGCAGGTATATCAACGTGTGACGATATACGAGTGTCGAGTTAGCTTCGGCATATGGACCAGGCTCTCGCGAATCTGATCGGCCAGAGGGCCGATCATTTACTTCATCGTTAAACCGATCGATACAACTGTATATGAGTGATGATATTTGTCGAAAATAACATACCCAGGTTAACATACCCAAGAGTCTCGTTTTATAAAGGCCACTCACGAGTAACCTTTAAAAAACGGACACTATAACGATGGTTACCATAGCAACAGCCAAGTTTTACAATTTTCGACCAATAGCATCACTCGTAGACAGTTTTATCGATCGGTTTAACGATAAAGTAAATGATCGGCCCTCTCAGGAGTCCTCACCGAAATCTTTCTTTGGATGACGTCATCACTAAATCCATCTATAATTCCATCCCTTTCAAACACATTTATTTTCATGAGAAAAGAGAGAGAAACCACGACAAAGACAATGTACCTGGATAACACCACTTGCACTGCTCTGCGCGAATATGAACATGGCGCTGATGACTAATTCAATCGATGACAGCAGTTTTGCCAAATTATGCGGGGAGTTCAAAAATGTTACGTGGAGTCAAACGGGGGAGTCGTTTAATATTCTCTAACAGCCGTGGATGAAAGATAATTTTAGAAAATGAATGACCAGGCAGGAAAGGAAATAACGCGCTGAAATTTTTCCCCGATGACGTGTCAACACGACACTGTAGCTCGTGTCAGTAGTACAGAGTGATTCATTGGGAGCAGGTGCCCGACGAAATGTTTTGTCGGGCAGTCTAACTTCGAACCTCAAATTATATTTTACGCTGTTGAGACTGCTTTCAAAAATTCTTAACTAAAGTACGTCATAACATGTTTCAGGTTTTTTTTTTTTTTTGTTCAAAAATTTTCTAAGGATTCCTTTTACTGAGTTATTTCATTCCAACTGCTCCGCTCGCTAAAAAGTGAATAGATTTCAATGTTGGAATAATTGAATTAGCTCGCAACATGTGCAATATACATCGATTGAGATATAGATATTAGATTCACAGTCGCGATGATGCTGCGTTGACTACGAAATGACTTGCCACATTTATAATTGTGCTAATTTTACTTTCATTCGTGGCTAACAAGAAACATATCGCGAGTACTTTTCTTTTTCTGCCAACAGTTGGCACTCTGAAGTGAAACATGGATATAACATCGGACATTGGAACAAGGCAAACAATTTTTTGGACACTAAATTAATACTGACCCTGCAGTACCATCTGCATGTGACTTTATTGCAATAATAATCGATAATATGCACATTTTCCATAAGACTTAATGTAAAATTTGTAAGTTTCTTTTGCAAAATATGGCCCCCCCTTTTTTTTTGGTAATCGTCATGGAATGGGCGTAGCTACAAGAGGTCATGGGGTCAGACGACCCAAGAAAAGCACAAAAGAAGAGGAACTGGGGGCAAAGAAGGAAATTGAGGAAAGAAAAAAGAATGAAAAGGAAAGAAAAGGAAGAAAACCCTATGATTTTGAGGAACCTCACACAAAGAAAAATAATTCGGTAAAATTTGATCACCGAAGTTTTCGGTCAGAGGAACCGGAATGTTCGTCTTGAGTACCGAATGCTTCATTAGTAATACTGAGTATTAGGTAGGGGTGGAATTTGGGTTATACTTACCGATTTCTTCGGTACTTACGACCGAACATTTTGGTTTATTCAACCGAAAATGTCGGTGATCAAAATAAGTCGAATCTTCAGTTCTAACAACCGAAGGATTTTTCTCTGTGCATATTCGGGATGCGACTAATGGGGCAGTTGCAAGGGTCTGAAATTGTGTGTTTTTTATAAAGAAAATGAAAGTACTCGATGAGCTGAGAACAAAGATGCCTTTGGTTTCTGATTAAGTCCCATTGTTCCAATGATGAGATTTTGGCCCAAAATACGTATTTCAAATGGGAAATCCGCGTATAGTGACGTCACTATGCACACAATTTTTTACAACTTTACACGTGTGTATCTCCAAAACCGGGACACTTGGGGAAAAACCAAAGGCACCATTGTTTTTAGCTCATCAAGTACTATCATTTTCTTTATAAAAATCACACAAGTTCAGATCCTTGCAACTGCCCCATTATCTCCGTTAGAAAAATTTTCTAGTCACGCCCAAATGAATCAATTACTGAAAACGTCAGGAATTCCAAAATTAATTGATATAGAGTGGAGTATGCTTTTATATTTAGTGAGCTTCGACCGCAGTGTCGCCTTCAGATCCTATAATTTGAGTGAATGCCTTAAAAAATTATGAAAAGAGGGGTTGTTTCTTGACTTTTTCCACCTCTATCCTCTCCTTACACGTATATATTCAAATCAGTGGCGCACCTAAGCATCAAGATTTTGCCCTAAAAAAGGTCATCTTCGGCCAAAATTTCTTTCAAACCCTCCCTCCCCCCCCCCCTAAGGCCTCAGAAAATGGAAAATTTGCGGTGAAACCCCCACCAAACTAAAGTTCTCGGTGCGCCACTGATTCAAATGGAAAAAGAGGATTGAATGGAGAAAGACATGCTCCGGCCGGCGCTTCATGGGCTGAGGTTGGGAAAAAATGGCCAAAGATCACGAAGTAAATTTCTCATCAATTCATCAGTTTTAAAATTTCAAGACCAATTTCTATCACAGCGAACATTTTTAACACGTGATTTTGAACCTAGAAATGTCACCGGAAAGTTTTAAATTATGCTTTAAAGGTATAGAAAACGATGATTTTTATGACTTCTTTTCGCTGGGTTTTTTTTTTTATTATTATTTATTTTTTTTTTTATTTATTGATATGGAACCATAGAGCGTCGGCTGGCTGTTGGCGTAGGTCCAGCGCTCAAAGTGTTTAGGATCGTTTTCAATAATTACGTCCAGTTTTCTTTTTCTCAGCTCATTACTGTGCGCCATCGCATGAAACTCTCTTTAAACTTGACGAGTAACTTCTGAGATCATTAAACCGCGCGTTCAGTATAAATACCTCGCGAAATCAGCGTGGTAATAATCGTCACCGACACGAAATAACATCGCTCTTTTTTTTTATACCCGGTCTAAAAAATTCCACGGAGAAAGGGGAAATAGTTTCACAGACCTACTAGTCTCGTTTATATCAGAGAGACTTCATACTCAACTAGTATGAGTAATCCTCAAAGCGCCTTTAATCGATCGGATTCTGTGGAGAATTTTTCGATCGGATAAATAAAAACTGAATCCCGAATCGCGCTAATCTTTTGGGAATTCGATTATTAATGTCTCAAAGGTAGTGCGCGCCTGACTCCGCACTGTGGTTTAGTGTTGTCAAAAAGTGGCAAACATTCAGAAAGTATTTTACCATCAGTGGGGCTTTTGCAAACTTTTGCTGTGGGCAAAGTAATAGTCTCATTTAATATAAAAATCAGGGAAAATCACGAAAATCGCACTAAGAAAAACTATACTTCAGTAATAAACTCACATAACTGCTAAAACGTCAAGTTCGTAATGGCGGTTCAACGTAGGTATCATGGGAGATTCCTGCCTAATTTGTCACTTTCTCTACGGAAACACAGAGATATGTCTCAATTTAGATAGGAATTTCCCATGATATCTGCGTCTTTCCACCATTAAGCCCAATCCTGAGAATGAATTTCGTGACTTTTTAGTGTACTCATCGTTATTTTTACAGGTTTCTATGCAAGAATCCACTCTTCAATCCCATGTAGCAAAACTTTGCAAGAGCCCCATTTATAGTTAATTGTGTGTACTTTCAAGACCAATTTTAATCTCATGTCAGAGAAAACTTATTCAAGTAGGTGATCTAAACTTAGATAATTAATTATGTCATAGTTAATTTTTAAATTATGCTTGAAAACTTGTCAAAAACTATACGATATGTGATTACTTTTGATTTTTAGCCACTTTTCATCGATCTTAGACCATGGTACTACGGTCGAAGATCTGACAAAAATCGCGAGGAAGGATTCCGGTTTTGAAAAAAGAAGATAGTAATGGAGAAAAATCATTTCGAGTTTTAGACGAGAGTTTATGCGTATTATAGCGTGTTGACCTTGAACAATTCAATTCAAATGAAAATTGATAGATATTCGAAACTAATGTGAAATATTTGATTTATTACCAGTAGCGTATTCTAAATGCCACGCATGTGTTTTGCTGTGGGCTGAGATCGTCAAAAAGTGGCCAAAACCATCAGTTTATCATCTATAAACTTCCAAGAATAATTTTGATCACGAAAAACACTTTTATTGATCAATAACCTAGAAATGTCACTGGAAAGTTTTAATTCAAGCCTAATAAGTTGTAAACCATGATTTTTATTACTTTTTTTTCGCTGCCTTTTGACCACTTTTTTCGATCTCATAGACCATTGCGCATCGATGGCTTGTGAATAAGAGGAAAATGTTTGAAACTTATTGTTTGTTGCCATCAATCACGAGTTTATGTCGTATGCCAGTTCTATAGCCCTACAGGGGGTGTCATTTATCTCGATTTGCATCAACGCGGAAGATGAGAAAATAATCTTGGCTGTGATGAGAAGAGGAGTCATGCACTCACCATCGAACGTTGCCGTTTGTTGTTGAACAATTTTTTTGAGTTTTGAAAATTTTGTTTCTTAATGATTTGCTGAATTAATACAGGGTGTGAGGAAAGTCTCCCCCCCCTGTCTAACTTTTGAACGGTTGAAGATAAAAAAACGAAACTCGGAGGATGTTTATAACTTGATGGGAACTACTTTTTGGCGTATCCAAAATTTCCGGGGGGCGCCCCTAAGGGGGGGTTTCGCCCCCTAACTCAAAATTTTCAAATAGCAACCCCTATCTTGTGATACCTCCTTTGAAAGGGCGTATAATTCTAAGACTTTTGGCGCAAACCGGAGATCGATATCGTTTTTCGTATTCGATATATCGATAGTCGAAGTTCGATTTTGACCAATTTTCAAAAAATCAGAACTCCCACTTGAAAAGTCGGAATTTAGAAAACTAGGAGTCGAAAATACTCTAAAAAGCAAGTACTTTTCAGAAAAAAATACAGTTTTGATATTAGTGTAGTCTTAGAGCCCCCCAAAATTATTTAAAAAAATGACCCCTCAGGGGGGCTATCTCAAAAATTCCGAGCCACGACCCCTATCGAGTGATACATCGCTTAAAAGAGCACACAAAACTGAGCATTTTGGCGCAAACCGCAGGTCGATATCGTTTTTGGTTTTCGATATATCGAATGACAAAGTTGGATTTGCCAATGGGTAAAAATCCAACTTTGTCATTCGATATATCGAAAACCAAAAACGATATCGACCTGCGGTTTGCGCCAAAATGCTCAGTTTTGTGTGTTCTTTTAAGCGATGTATCACTCGATAGGGGTCGTGGCTCGGAATTTTTGAGATAGCCCCCCTGAGGGGTCATTTTTTTAAATAATTTTGGGGGGCTCTAAGACTACACTAATATCAAAACTGTATTTTTTACTGAAAAGTACTTGCTTTTTAGAGTATTTTCGACTCCTAGTTTTCTAAATTCCGACTTTTCAAGTGGGAGTTCTGATTTTTTGAAAATTGGTCGAAATCGAACTTCGACTATCGATATATCGAATACGAAAAACGATATCGATCTCCGGTTTGCGCCAAAAGTCTTAGAATTATACGCCCTTTCAAAGGAGGTATCACAAGATAGGGGTTGCCATTTGAAAATTTTGAGTTAGGGGGCGAAACCCCCCCTTAGGGGCGCCCCCCGGAAATTTTGGATACGCCAAAAAGTAGTTCCCATCAAGTTATAAACATCCTCCGAGTTTCGTTTTTTTATCTTCAACCGTTCAAAAGTTAAACAGGGGGGGGGAGATTTTCCTCACACCCTGTATGATAAACTTCAATACTTGGAAATTCAAACAGTCATCTATCATACCAAAACGGTATGAAAAGGAATGTGGGATATAGGGCGGAAAAACCAGCCTACTTTCATACAATGGGGGGGGGGGGTCTTATTAACTTTTGCGGCCGCGTTGTATGGATTCCCGTGTAAAATCACTTGAAAATAACATTGAAAGCGTCAGAAAGTTCCAAAATCTACTCACAAACTCAATAAAAGCGTCCAAAACAATCACAAGATGGCGGTCGAATAAAGAAGGGTCACAATGGGGGACTTCCACATTGTGACCCTCCTCCATTATTCGACCGCCATCTTGTTGAACTCATTTAGTGAGTTTGTGAGTGGATTTTGGAACTTTCTGATGCTTTCAACTTTTTGTTCAAATGATTTTACCATGGGAGTCAACCCTCTAGAACACTGTATAGCAAACGTTTGCAACAAACCGATTAGTGATGATTTTCCAGTCCCATCTTGCAACGCTGACGATAACTCTGCGTTGTGGAGAGAGAAATGTCATCTATTCAAAGCTTGAATATCATGCATCAGAATAATTCGAGAGTTCTCGATGTGTCCTTGAAAACATAGTAATTCTAAATAAAAATACATGTGATGTTGCCAGAAACCAAAGATAATTCTGCCGATTACTCAATTTATCGAAGTTGGTAATCTCTGTGGCTCAGGCAACCCTGTATTCGACTTTTGATTTGATTTATTTTGAAATCCGCTTTTGTTTCTAAGCACAGATTACGGACGATCACAATAAAGGTCACCGATTCCCTTTGTTGCACAGTAGCACACCATTTTGAAATCAGTTTTTTATTTTTTTTTATTTTTTTTTATTTTTTTTTCATGCTATTTCGTGGCTCAACATGTTCAGCATGTTTTGGAAATGTTTGTCGAGACCTGTAGTAACCTGTTTCTGTTGTTGATATGGTTTATCTTATTTGAATTTTGTTATTTATTTTTTATTTTTTTTTATTTTTTTTTTTTTTTATGGGAATTTGTCTTTAAATTTTTATTTAAGTTTTTAATTAATGTTTTGCAATCTTTGTCGCGAATCGATAATAGCAATAATAACATAGGGAACAACATCCCATGGCTCCTATATATGTTGATTGTTGACCAACGGCTAAAACTCTGATGCTTCGTTCTAATTGGCTGCTGACAAAAAGTTGCCACTATGGGTGAGATAGGCAGTGCGTATGGTCTCTGTTGTCTCTGGTTGGTTTGCTCTCTATACAAAACTTCCATCATGATACTCTAAGTCTTAACTGTCGGTTCAAAGTAAAGTTAAAAATCAGCCCGCATGGTGTAGCAACACTTAACGAACGCACCATAACATGTGTTTAATGTAGCTTGTGTGTTACGCATGACCGTAGCCAGGGGTCAGGGGGGGGGGGCTATATCTCCCCTCCCCGAAAAAAAAATTGAGAGTCGTGGCCTGGCCACCCCCGAAAAAAATCCTGACAACGGCCATGTTGCGTTACGTATTGCATACCTCGCTTGGTCACGGGTATCTTTGGTCCCACTCCCCTTTTAACATACATGTGTAGTACATAAATTTGACACGTTACTTATTGCATATCCTGACCTCTAGTGTCTTAAAAACATAATTTGCTGATCAAAATGTACCAGGGCATAAATTCTACACTCTATATATGTATATGCACGATTCGGTGACCTCCAGAAACGCAGTATTTTTTACGCGCGTATAATAAAGGACTGCAGGCAACATTCGTCCACCCCGATAGTAAAGAGCTCGTCGGTGCATCGGTGCGTACAATAATTTACTCCTCCTCCCATTTGAACGCGTGCAATAGAGAAGGACAGAGGGGATAAAGTCACGTGATGGCTTCTCTGCTATCCTTTTCCAATGCATGCTTTCAAATGGGAAGAGCGAGAGAGAGAGAGAGAGAGAGAGAGAGAGAGAGAGAGAGAGAGAGAGAGAGAGAGAGAGAGGCAAATACCTGCCGCCTATGCGTAGGTGTGGCTTGGCGTAAGACTGTGAGTGTGGATTGAGGATGAACTATATTCACAATTTAATTAGAGTAATCGATTGATTAAAACGTAGAGCGCGCATTGGATCGAAACAAGGTTTTTTCTGGGCATATGACGTTATTATTTGTTTGCTTTAAAACCATGTCTGTGTTGTTATTCGTTTGTGTACCAAAACCATGTTTTTCGACTCATTTTAACCGCTCAGATGTACGATTTTGCACTTTTTCAAGTTATTTTGTTGCATATTGTTCAGAATTTTGATTTTCATTCGTAAAATTATGTTTGGGAAATTCCGATTCCATTCGAATCACTGCGTGGGTGGATCCAGAAATGAGGCAACATTGATATCTTACCATTGAATTGAACGTTTGAGAAACAATCAATTCTTGAGGGGGCACGGTCCTTCTAACAATCGATTGTTACTCATACATTCAAATGGATCCCCATTTGATCCACTGTGCGGCGACAGGCGAGCTTCAAACAGCTCAAACAGGTGTGAACTCACCTGAGGATTGTTATGATTTACACGTCGATATTTATCCTATCGGTAAAATCGATTGAGAATTAAAGTAACGATCGCAAGATTAGTAATTAAAGTAATAAATCGATCGTTCGTCCGGTCTGTAAGAATCGTCGGCGGCGCGGCGGCCGGCGTCAGTAATCGGCCATATTATCGTTACAATCGGTAGCTCTATGCTTGAAAATTACGACGCTGTGAGAACTCTTTAAAAGTGAATCACATTAGTTATAATCTTATTCCCACTATTGATAAATAACTCTATTAGACTTTTTCTGAGACATTTTTATGATTCGACTCTGCAAGATAAAAAAAGAGAAAAAAAAGTGCGCGTGACCCTGATGCTTTAATGCACGCTAAAACTAAAAGGCGCTCAAACTCACAATCAGTCTTAACACTTTGGTGCCATAAAATTAACTTATTTATAAGAGACAGTTCACTCGTTCAGCCGTTTGAAATACTACGCGTGGGGTGTTTCTTCAAGTGTTCGTGCTCTGCAATTTGAGGTTGTCAGACCCAACTTCGCACTTTCCCGCATCGATCTTCGAGCTTATATAATTCGCATGAGTTTATTGGAGTAGCTTCAGAAATTCAAGAAGTTCGCATTCGCGACCTTGATTAAAAGTTGGCCTTGAGAATGCGGTTATCATGGACTAAAAGCGTCACTCACTTTTTCCATCAATATTTATTGCACTCACATTCCTGTTAAAACAATCATTATTATCTGTCAAATCTGACACATTCCAGAGGTTTTTTTTTTTTTTTTTTTTTTTTTTTTTAAATTGTATGAAAACATTGGACCAAGTACAAATATAGGTATATGTCCTTTTTTTCTGACTCTCTTCTCTTCTCGCTAAGTGCGAGTCGTTTTTCGGTGCTTTGCCGAGAACTCGTTTTTAATCACTGCTCTCTGTGAATCTTGTCACTCGGCATTCTTTCGAAGGTCATTATTGTTTTCAATCAAAATTAGCTCATTAAAATGTTATGACTTTTCGCTTCCCTTTCATCTCGCAAAATTTTTTGGATAGACTTGGTGTAAATCAGGAAAAACCTTAAAGAAAAAACGAAAAATTTCCGTGGAATACCGGTCTTTTAAATCCGATAGTACTGGAAACATAGGTAATTGGTTTTAGCGCCTCCTTTAAAATTAATTTTCCGTGGGTGATATATACTCCATTCTAATTATAAAAATGCTTTCGTAAAAAATTCCCCAATACGTATGAGCATGACTCAGAAAGGGTTCAATTATGCCGCGCGTTGAAACGCCTCTTTTCTCAAGTCTCGCTAAAAGTTTAAAATCTGAGTTCTTTCCTTTGTATAAGTGACTGTTTTAATAGAGTGATTTATCGTATCGATTGCCGTCTGAGGATCCTGGTTCCAAACAGACTCTGGGTCAATGTATTTTCCGTATAGGTGCAGTTAGAATCGGAAATTCAGACTGCTAAATCAAACAATTAATACGACTTTTTTGTGAATATGAATTCTACTTAAATTCCTACAAAAAGTTTAAGGATGCCTAGTTCCACGACTAAAACAACCAAAATCAGCAAACTATTAGAGATTAATGGTACTTTCGGAATTTGGAATCATGCAAAGTTTTTGCTGTTTTTGTTATGGAATAGGCGGGAATCGGGCGAGAATTCGGGTGATTCCAACCATCAAATGCATATCATGTAATCTGCAAAATCTTGTTGATTTCGGCAGTTTTCGTCGTGGTATAGTTAAACATTTTAAGGACGAAGAATTCATGAGCGCAAAAAGGTCGCTTTACAATTGTTTAATTTTAATAACCTAAATCTTCGTTCACAACTGCGCTTATGAGGATAATACAGTGAATCAGAGTTTGTTTGGAACCAGAGGTCCTTAGACGGCAATCGATAAGATATATCGCTCTCCGAAAACAGTCAGTCTCGTAAAAGACTCTGTTTTCATGTCATTTTAAAGTTAAAATGTCGAATGTTTTACCGATTTCGATTTTTTCATCGATGTACCATATTGAGTGTGTACTGTTGTGTGTGTTCCTTTTGCAGCAACAATAGCTTTTCGTCCTTTCCTCAAGGAAAACTGTCTCATTGCTTCGATTCTGATTGGCAAGAGTAGTCATTCCTTTTGAAACAATTAGTTTGCTCAGTTGCGACGAAAGGAAAATGCCCGGCAGGATGCGTCTCAGTGCAGCAAGTAGGGAAGGCTCTTGGTGTAACAGCACTGCCTCCTTCTTTCAATTGGAATTCTACTTCTTACAAACGGAAACTTCGCAAGAACACATTTCTCCTTGTGTCAACAGTGCTATTTCTCTCAGTGTGATTTCACCTTCGTTTAAAGAAGGGTTATATAATGAGTGTATCAATGAAGATTCTATAAGGACAATCTCTTGCGTGTTCTAATCTTTTAAATTTTACGCATTGACTATTTTTTTTTTTTCCGAATGTGAAACGAGATGGAAATTGTATGCAATTTCGTGTCCTATATTAGAACGTTCAGCAACTGTGTGACTGAAGAATATATATTATCATTTAACAATACTAGCTCTATGTATAATGGCAATGGCATGAATTGGAGCGGGTGGGTGAGATAGTGGGAGGAAGAGGGGGAGGGGAGGGGGAGGGTTTATTCGCGCTTCTCAGCGACAAGTATCCAGAGTGATCGACCTTGCTAAAGTTTTAGTGCTGGCGCTCGTTTGTAATTTGCAATTGAAAGTCTCAACCTTAAATGCCGCGAAGACCTGTTTGAACGGATTAAAAAAAGAGAAGAGAAGAGAAGAGGGGGGGGGGGGGGGGGGGGGTTGGAAGCTTCTCAGTGTATGAAGATGAAATCTGATTTGTGGTCGATTATTATTATTAAACAAGAAAATATTGTTCATCAGAACGGAAAATGGAGAGCTCTTGAACACTTTTTATCGATGCAAAGTAATGTCAACTATAAAGTGACAAATCGTTTCTATAGCGTAACTCTACGAACTAGAAAAAAAAAAAAAAAAAAAAAAAAACTGGAAAATCTGGAAAATCTGCTTTGTTGTCGATTTATTAAACGTTAGGTTTAGATTTACTGAAGTCTTTCGCTGTGTGATATTTCGACCAAAGGTTTTGTCAGTGGTATGTACCAAAGAGTTGCTTTATGCTTTTTTCTGTGAAGATAGAAAAGAGACTGCTTTATAGGGGCAAAAAACCCACGATGGCTCATCTTTCTATCCATTTCTAAAGTAATATATGTGTTCGATTGAGTATGGCGAGAAGAGAGAGGACAGAAAGAATGTTAGACGGCTTTTGGAGGTAGGCAATCTGCAATACTTGTTTCAATAAATGTGAGCATTGCAGGTGGCATGCAGTGGCGTAGCGTGCAATTTGGCAACGTTGTATTTTGTCCATTTAAACCCATGTTTAAGGTCGAATGCGAAGGTGTTCACCGAACACCCCGTACTTCGATCTTTTTCAAAGCCTTAAATCTAAGGAGTTGTGTGACATTCTTTGTGTCTCCGACTGTGCATATTCCTAGACCCACCTTTGAAGATATTCCTAGAGATGGATCCGAGACAAACGTATAATCCGAGGAATCGATCAACGAGACAGTTGCTCAATTAGGCATGGATCAATTCTCAAGCATGGATCAATTCTCTGATTGGTCGAGTGGTGCACAGTGGGTATAGATAACCTATTTGGCTGTTATTTCCATTTAAAACTATGCAAAATAATTGATTCTGGGGGAGGCAGTCAGCCCCTCTTGTAATCGACATTTTACACAGGTTTAAAATACATAAAGTATGTTTGCCGATATGCTTTACTTAACTGAGAAAACGTGTCCGATTCATTCAATCGGAATACCGTTTAGGGAATTATTAAACGGAGCTCTTGACAAAGTAACCGGAATTCTGGTTACATTTACCAAAAATTCCTGCCACATGAATAAGAAATAGTTTCTTGAACGGATTACAAGTTATTGTAACAGGAACTTTTTCTCAGTGTTGCTGCTTTCTGGTCGTCAAAGCAGTCGGTTTTTGTTCATTGTGTGGTGCATCGATAGATCCGAATCCTTTGACGCGATTCTCTCCTACCGTTTCGCCTGAAGACAAGTTTCTGGTGTGATTAGTTTTTAATGAAATAGTAAATAAATAGAAATCTAATGAATGAAACCAATTCGCAATTCACTCATTCAACGTACCTTTGGTGTGTGACTGTCCTAGTGTACTCCTGTTCAAAATTGACTCTCTTTGAGAGTAGCCGCTGGTTTCATTCAATTTTGAAAGCAATCATTTTCCTTTAAGTGACCGAGGATGATGTTCTATCTGTCATTTTGTCATTCACTCTTGAGTTGCAATGATGTAATCCTCCAGAGGTGGAGCATACAATTTGGCAGAATTGATTTTCGCCAATGTAAAATATTAGATACTTTTGGAAGCAATATTATGGTAAAAGAACACTGAAAAAATAAAGTTCAAGTAGAACCGAAGCAGGATTTTAAAATAGCTTTGCAGAGCAAAAGTCCTAGCTCTACCGAGCAAGTTGCAGTTGTCCTGAAGCACTACTTCGGTAGATCCAAAGCAAGAATAGAGGCTATTACTCTAAAGAAGTAGTGCTTTGGTACACCTGCAACTTTCTCCGGTACAACTTGAACTTTTGCTCTGCGAGGCTATTTTAAAAAGCTGTCTCGGCTGTACATAAACTTTGTTTTTTCAGTGAAACAAAAAACAATCAAAAATATATTTTTTACACAGGTTAAAATGGAGAGCAAGAGAGCAACTATTATCGTCAAATCACACGTTTCTCAACTTTAATGTCAACACCCACAGACCATAACTACAAATCTCAGTAAACTGTTGAATATTTTGGTTCACCGGTGAAATATTCGTTGAATTTAGGAATTTCGTCCAATCCACTCAAAAATGGCAAAATTTAAATGTAGGCTAAATTTTGAATACTCTTCAAACGAATTTATTTCCTCCGCATCTTATAGCTGTCTACCAGCCTGAAACGTCACTCCTTTGAAAATTTCGGCTGAGGTGAAATTTGTTCGGTGAAACTATTCCCCTCCTCCCCCTACGGAAGCCGTTCGTCTCTCTATTGGAGATATTTTGACAGTCATATTACAAATTCTCCCACTCAAACGCATAGTAAGCAGCAGCACTATTTTTTTTAATTGACAGCGTTTCAAAACTTGAACTTGATGTATCACTCCGCACTCCGTACGGCATACGGCGGGGCGTGCGTCTAAAGAGATTTTCGGGTAGGCAGATCGTTATAACGTACACATGTAACGTTAATGGCCTAGACAATGGTGACTATTGCCAGGATCAAAGGAGACTTGTTATTAAAACTGGTTGTTCCGTCTCGTTACACAACCGCCAAGCTGATACCGCACAGGGGGCAAGAACTTTCAATTTTGTGGCCAAATAAAACCATTGGTAGGTCTCAAAATCCACTCATATAAACTCAATATATGCTCCTTTAAACAAAATTTAAAATAATTCGATCGAATCCCTGATAAAAATGGTCCTTGAAAATCCTTTTCCCAAATCAATCTCAATTTTCATGAAATCAAAAGGATTTCCGTGAAAATGTATGGAAATCCTCAAGAATTTACAAGGATTTCCGTGCAATTACACGAGGATCCTTATAATTTCATGGAAATACTTATTGCATGGAGATTGATTTGGGAAAGGATTTTCAAGGACCATTTTTACCAGGGTATGAGCGGATCACATTGGGGGATTGGGGGAGTCCCATCAAATTTTGGCTTTCTCTACAACGATTCATTTTCTCACCATAGAAAAGCTGTGATTAGATGAGACTACCTCACTGTGACCCGCTCATCGAATATTGGATATTGATGAAGGAACTTGGAAATTGAGTCTAGAAAATGATAAAATGAAGAAATCTTATTGTTGGTCCAGACTATAGCTCTCAGATTTCTTCCAAGTCCTAACATTTTCCATTCTCAATTTTTAATTTTCTCAATATAAATATCGATTATATTTCTATCATTTTAACCATTCCTTAATGTATTCTATCAGCCTCATAGTTCAATACATGAAAATTCCTCACCCTCATTTCATCCTCCATGTATTTCGAATGGCACATTTCAAGTCGAGGAAGTTTTGAGGAAAAGTGGAGGAACGAGTCAAAGTTCGGCCCTTAATCTTGGAAGATTTTAAGTGACATGTTTCGGCAGTCTTAGCTTTCTGTTTTTTGACCTCCTAATTGGTAATTTTCGCCCACAGTGCGCCGCGCCTCCCATCTCCGCGATTCCCCGTTGACGTTACTTGAATAAAAACCGCATATCGCACACCGGTTCTTGTTAGCCTGCCGCTCATTAATTTTATTTGGTTCAAGTGCATCCAAAAAATAAAAAATAAAATAAAATAAAATGTCATAATAAAAGAGACAAATTAAATGTAAAAGACTCATTTGTGAATCCTAGATAATTTTTTTTTTTACTCCCACTTTCGGAGTTTTATTATTGAGATATTTGATAGCGTCTCCATCTCCTTCACTTAAGTATTTTCTCTTATTACCTGGTCTAGATATTTTTCGACGAAGCGAAATAATACTTCTTTATCCCCAATTTTTTTTTTTTTTTTAATTCACACCTTTCCCTTCTGAGAGATTGAGTTGATAATTAGACTTTTTAAAAGCAACTTCTGCTATGTTCACTAATATGCAAGTTGCTTCTGACTTTTTTTGTTGTCTACACTATGAATCTGCATCAATCATGAACTTACAAGTTATCTTAATGATTTCATGTCTTGTCCTACTCGACAGCATCATACGGAGCTAACAGCCGCAACGTTGCCATCTCGAACGTTAATACCTGTCGATTCATCTCACAAATAACCAATAGCGAAGTGTACAACTGGTAACGTTGCATTTTACTTATTAAAACCTTCGAAAGATATTGAACTATTCAAGTATCAGCGATGACCATCAAATTCGACCTTTTTTGTGGGGTTCAAATGGAAGGAATGCCACGTTGCCAGTTAGCACGCTTCATCACTGTAAATAACTATTATATAATAGTGATGCCATTGTAGAATTGTGTTTAATCCACCGATTGAGTCCACCGGACTCCTAACCTTTTCAGTGGTGGCTCGTAGAATTTGGCCACAACGAATTCTCTCTAATTAAACACACCTACATGAAAAAAATCGATCTTCAGGAGATTAGTTGAATCTCTGAAAAATTGATATTTATGCTTAGATGCAAATGGCAACACAAAAAAATGGTTGCCTAATAGCACGGGCCGCCAGTGATGAACATTTTCATTCTTATAAAGTAGTATAAGTAACAATTAAGAAAGGATTGTGTGAAATTTGGCATCATTGCGCTAGCAGTTAATCGTACAGCACCGCAGTGTCGTGACCCTTCGTCAAAACGTGTCCACTCTGAGCTCCTTTTAAACAGATTCACTATTTTTTTTTTTTTTTTTTTTTTTTTTTGATCGTGTTTATTTTTCATCGGAAAGTACCTAATAAAACCAATATTTCACGTTAGCCACCACCCATCACCCGGGAACCTTCGGATTACGAAGCTGTGAATCGTAGCTTCGACGCCAACAAAGCACGAATTTATTCATGGACGCAATTTGAAACGACCGTTTCACCACTTTTGATGTCCCACTATCTGCGCGCATACCGTTCGGAGAAAAAAAAATTAAAACAAAAATCTTAAAACCTTTTAAGCGAATTATATTTCGCTGGATTCACTCAACTCTATCCTCGATCCCTCGACGTATACGATGAGCTTTTAGAGCTAGAGCTCTCTCTCGTTGGTCCAAAGGACATCTATGTCATTCATTGAATGAAGCTCCGCCCTTTTATCACACGGTTTTCGATCGATGTAAATTAGCCTCGAATAGCTTCGCCCTTGGTAAGTACACTTTTGCACAATTTATGGCGTCGGTAATCGTGTGTGCTCTTTTTGATACAAAATTCCACATCAAATTATCTAAATGAAATTGCAGCGCCATTTCAACCCACAAACAAATCATAACCACAAAATCTGCGGTTATCGGAAACGAAAGTTCTTTTAAAAATTGCGAAACCCTGGTAAAAATAATCAGCTAAATGTCATCATGTTGACAGCTAGCATGAGATTTGAGACCTGACATCATCATGACATCATCACGACGTCAACAAAGATAATGCTGATATGTTGGCTTTGTTGACATCATCATGATGTCATGATGATGTCAGGTCTCAAATCTCATGTTAACTGTCAACCTGCCGATTATTTTTACCAGGGAACCCCAAAAATCGATCTGACTAGTCTGTTATCACAAATTAAGGGCACGGAACTATACGCACAATAGGATTGACGTGGTTGTCTTTTTTTTCAACGATATAACACATCGATTCTACACGGAAAAAAAACTACTGTGAAAATAACCATACGGATACCTGATTTTGGCACCTGCTAGTTGTTATGGTAATGTTAACCAGAAGTATACTATGTTTTGACTAGGTACTAGGTGATTTTACCTGATTGCTTGTCGAATTTACTCAAAGTATCGGTAAATGTACCATACTTCTGGTCAAGTTTACCATAACATCGAGCAGGTGTCAAAATCAGGTATTCGTATGGTTATTTTCACTAATCTTTTTTTTTCCGTGTACATAATGCAAAAATTTTTTCAGACAAACAATTTGTATTAACCTTTTTATTATTAAAATTCTTTTCCTTTTTTTAATGTTCCACTTCTGAAGCATAAGTATACTCAGCAGACCCCTCTCTACGTCATGGTGTTTCTTCAAAATTTCAGTCGCTGTACATTAAATAGAAGTTACACCAACATAAGACCTTGACTGGCCGAAAATTCATACTCTCCGAGCAGTCCGGAGTCAAACGGTGCCGTTATGCTCTATGTCCACTGGCGCAACCAGGATATCTTGCATCTCTCTCATTTCCCATTTGAATGTATGAGTAGGAAAAGGACAGAAGGAGGGGGTTTTATCCCCTTGTCCATCTTTGTCTGACATACGTTTCTCAATGGAGAAAAGAGAGAGATGAAGAAACTCTCGGTGCGCTACTGTCTATGTCCAATGTGAATCGCCGACTCTCGCCAGTCAGTACTTAACGGGTAGAAAATTTCACGAGTCTGCTGAACCAACTCTATTTGGATCAAGGTTCAGAGTTGGTCAAAAGATGTTTGTCAGTTGTTCGATACTTAGAATCAACCATCAGATTGTCAAAAGATCATAATCGTTTTTTAAATAAAGTGGAGTCGAAACTCGAGCTCTGTATGGGTGCTGAAATAATCGGGGTTCCACAACTCGCGTAATTAAAGTCAGTTTGAACTAGTCAAAAAAGATAAGCAAGTAATGTAATCTTCGGTTTATAAAAGAAAGAAAAAATAAGGAGAAAGAGAAAAAAAAAATCTTAACGCCAATTTAAGTAACGGTTGAAAAGTTCATTGCAACGACGCCGAAAATGCAGGAAAATTACTAAGATGAAAAAATATGTTGTATTTTAGACGGTGGTGTCTCGTGAAATTTGGCTACGCTGCTTTTTGTGTGCATTCAAACTCATGATATAGGTCGAGCTGTGAAGGGGCACAGCAAAATGTCTCAAAATCGATATTTTACTCGAAAGGTAATGGGAAAAGTACAGCATTGTCAAATTGCTCGCGACGCAATTGATTAAATATCTTCTCAGCTCCTGAAAGACTTAAACGCTGGACTAGAAAAACCACCAACAGTGACATTGAGCCGGGTGAGGCAAACTTAGCGCACACTACAGATTCAGCGGGTGACAAACAAAAGAATGTAACCTTTTAATTCAAACTTACTACTTTAGAAAAATCAGGATTAAAGGTTGATAAAGCTCTATTTTAATGACCATTATTATCTTGACAATAACAGTGTGATATATCTGAGATGAGGAAAAAAAAACAAAAACAAAACTTCTTATAATTTGCAAAGTTGAAAAAAAAATTGCAACTTTCAGTCACTCTCAAGATGGCGTCAGTTTGTTCGTCACCAGTTTGACCAAATATTACCTGGAAAAGACTAGTCATTTAAATTTTGATACTTACAACTGTTGAGCGAGGTGATGACTGTTGAGCATTTCTGGTGAGCATGCGAAGTACCGCCATAGCTTGCCTCAAGAATCTGGACTCCGTTTACATAATATAAAGTCTTTGCAGATGATTCTGCACGGAAGCACGCTTTGGGGATTTTGGAACGCTGATGACGGGTGATCGCAATCGATCAGTGTTTGATGCATTTCTTGGCTAACCGTTGACTTCTGTGACGTCGCACTAATAACCGTCTATTTAAAGCAATTGATATGAATATCGGTACACATCGCACCAACGATGCTTGGGTGAGCACCGAGCATCATTGATCCCGGCTTGAATTCGCGAGATCCCAATCCATTGACGCGAGCGCTGCACGAGCTTAAATAGTTACACGGTCGATAGGGATACGAACCCGAGACCTCGTCGTAAGTGGTCATCCGTGCTTGAAAAGTCCAAAGCTCCGTGGAGCGTGGAAAGTGGGCAAGGCCGCGATCGCGCCCAGACTTCGACGCACAGACGGTTTGAATCACCGTTTTGGCGGTCAAAAATTATCCCGTTACGACCACTTTGAACAAAATGTCTCCAGTAGCCATATCCCTTCATTGCATTTCTTAAAACTAAGCCTATTTTTACGTCAGCCGATATTAGGCCAATTGCAAACTTTTGCCGCAGCGTGATGGAGAGTGGATTCCTTTGTGAAGTCATTTAGAAATAACGTTGAGAACATCAGAAAGTTCCAAAATCCACCTTCAATTTTAATAAATACGTTTAGCAAAATTACAAGACGGTCCGGTTGAATGAGCGGGTGATAGTAGAAAGTCACGTCTAATTGCGGCTTTCTCTCTTTCGCAGATTAAAAGTGGTTTCTAAGTGCAAAATTAGCCCTAAGTAGTTTAAATCGATGATATTTGGTGAATTTAATGACCTGCCTTTTAACCGCCGAAAATTAAAAAAATCCAAAAAACTACAAATCATTCCCACCGCGCGGCGTGGAGAAACGAACGCTTCTCGTCGGCTCTGGCGTACGTTTGTTTCTCATTCTCAGGTTTTAAAACTCATCAATGTGAGGAACAATGAGGGAGATAGAGATAGAGGATGAGAGGGAGAGAGAGAGGGAGAGAGAGGGGGAGAGAGAGAGGGAGAGAGAGGGAGAGAGAGGAGAGAGAGAGAGAGAGAGAGAGAGAGAGAGAGAGAGAGAGAGAGAGAGAGAGAGAGAGTGCGAGATTTCATCGTAACGATAGTACGCGCGTATACGATAATCTGAAGGATGATGAAGAACAGAAAGGGTCGAGGGGTGGACTGGTGAGGAGAGGGGAGAGTCACGTGGACGCATTGCAGCTTTTTCACTAATCCTGGTCCCATTATTCTGCTATGAGTATTACATGAATATTACTGTAAGGCTGTGTTGCCAAACCTGCGGGCTGATATTTGAAATCATTCTGGATAAGACCGGTAGACTATAGCTGAATGGAGGGTTAGTGGTTATTTTGGGTCCTCTATAGTGTTTTATCGGGAAGTCTCTCGATGTTTAGTTTCGAATTTGACGCCTCGCAATGTATCAAATGTATAATGGTTTGGCTCAAGGTGATTCCAGGCGAGACTTTACCTATCAAAACCAAGTTTCCAACCTTTTTAGTCACTTTTGGCAAAAGTCGTGTTTTCAGCATTTTAAACTAAAAGTAAAGAAAGAAAGAAAAATCCAAGAACGTCGGTTCCTATGTAATTTTGTAAGTATTTTTGAGCCCAAATAAGTTGGTTGAGAATTAAAGCCGTAATTAAAAAAAAAATTGATTTCGCCATGAGCTTCGTGAGTGCGAGTGTGCGTGAGTGATAAGTACTATGTATGTCCATCTGCCTCACTCGCGCTCACTAAGGCTTACGGGAATTTTCGTATTTCCTGAACCCCGCTTTATTTTTGAGTGCTTCTAGAAGCTTGGAACTTTCAGGGTGTGTCCTTGAAGTATGTTCGCAGATGCCAACGTTCCTCTCTTGCACCTTTTGGCCTTAATGGGTCTGTTGCAAACTTTTGCTACAGCGCTATATAGTGTGCAATCTAATGTAAACTCGCCTGAAAAGTCCAATGATGGCATCAGAAAGCAATGAAATGCAACAATAAACTCACAAAATGCGTTTAATGAAATCCAAGATGGCGGCAAAATATTGAGCAACCTGTATGCATGCACCACGATCATCCAAGGATAGCCAACCTCACAATATCCATCACAACCAATCACAACGTAAATAAACACATAACCTCTACCTGTAGTGAGGTTGTCAAAGTTGGCAATCCTTGGATGATCACGGTGCATACATTCAGATTCCTCGATATTTTGCCGCCATCTTGGATTTCGATAAACGCCTCTTGTGAGTTTAATATTGTATTTATTGACTTTATGATGCCACCAATGGAGTTTTCAGGCGATTTTTCATTGGATTAAACACTTTCTATCGCTGTAGTAAAAGTTTGCAACAGACCCATTAGTCAATTTTAGTCAAAAACTATTGACTTTTTGAGGGGCACGACGTGGTGTCCACCATTTGAACTAAGCGGCCGCGGAATCACCTTAATAGCCAACACTTCCATTCAAAAGTGCGCTTATAGGAAAATTACATTGAGCCAAAGTTTGTTTGGAACCAGAGGTCCCGGCCCTTACGGCGTAATTGAAAGGATATCTCGCTGTTCTGAAACAGTCTATTCCAGACAAGGGCAACCTGGTATAGCAATGGAGTGGCTGCTGTGTGTTGAAAGTCCTATACCAAAGTGTGACAACGTGATCTGATTCCGGTTTGTTTGCCTTATATTTTTGAACCTTAAATCAAAAAGTGTAATTAATCCGGTGGAAATGGATTTTAAACGAAAGTGAAAGTGTTTTAGAGTGGCTATCTGGACACAGAATTCCAATTCCGATACAACCATCCAGGTGAGAAAGTTTGGCTTGTTTCTGTCATGTGTCAGTTTCTTCAACGTGCAAATCCTTCCAGAAGAAACAGATCTCTCGATTTCTGTGACCAGTTACTGTCACCCTCCAACACTTGCACTTTCGTTTAAAAACAAATTTCAAGTAGATTTGTCACAACTTTTTCTAAGGTTAAATAAAAATGACACAAAACAAACCGAGCCTGTGTAAAACGTCCATAAGAGATTTCTATTATGGCTTTCTCCTTGAAGTTTCAAAATCACGTCCCATAAATCCTCTTTATTGCTAATTGCTATAGCTCGTTTATTCCAGGCGATTATTTTTATCGGAGACATTTTTCATTAACCATCCGACAACCCTGCAAGTGCCCAGTACAGATCAGGGCTGCCGTTTTGCGTATAATCAATCGTATTTTTCAATTCACCGGTGATTCCACCGATTGAGAAAAGATTACACATAGTTCAGTTCAGTGTATTACTGTAATGAACTAAAAAACTCGCATCTGTAATCTTTTCTCAACCGGTGGAGTCGTCGATGACTTTAAAAAACTTGCGGATATTTTAATTAATCAACGGAGTTTCCACCAATTAAGGAAAGATTACAGATCAGAGTATTTTCGTGCATTGCAGTCATACACTGACCTGAACTGTGTAATCTTTTCTCAACCGGTGGAATCATCGGTGAATAGAAAAATAGCATTGATTATACGCAAAACGGCAGCCCTGGTACAGATAGCTATTGCAGATGGTGAGTGTATACTGTATAGTATACGCCAGTCTAGTCAATAGTCCGTTCATTGATGAATGCGCTGTTTGTTTTGAGTCAAACCCCCGATCCTCTTTGTGAGCAGCTTAAAGCTCTCGAACACTGCACACCGCGCATGCGCAGAAGCAATCCCTATGGTCAGGTGATTATCCTCGGCTCGCCCCGATGATAATCGTATCGGTGATTCACAAGGCGAGAAGGAGAACAGACAGACGCTGCTCCGATTATTTTTCTCTCCTTTTTTTTCTTTTTTTTTTCTTTTTTGCATCGGTGCAGTTATAGCTTAGGTGTGAGAAGTGAGTCAAGGTCTCGAGACTCAGCTCAGGGTGCCTTTTTCGTCGGATAATGGACTCTTCGTGTCGGGCACAAAGAGATGTGTTGATACTTGTAAAAATGGATCTACCGCATGCGAACTGGTGCTGCAGCTACACTCTACACCAGTTTTCGAGCGTTATTGGTTCATATAATGAAAATACAGCGAAAGTATATCCTAGGAGCACACGATAGCGTCATTTCAGGTATTGCCAGCGTTAATTAGGTATTTTTTGTTTTTTTGTTTTTATTCCCGCTTTTTATGCACTTGGTCCCTGAAAATTCTGACCATCGAGGGCCTTGACTACACCCGTTTGTCTTTTTCTATTTAAAATTTAGGCAACTTCCGGGGGGGGGGGAATGTGTACTCATTTCTTCCATTTGAAATGAAACTTCCTGAACATATATACTCGCCAAGACAATTTGTTTTTTGGTTTTTTTTCTTCTTCTCTACTCTAACCCATGCCCTCGTGCAGGGCCGGATTTAGGATGCAGGGGGCGGCAGACCTTTGGTGGGGGCCACCCTCCCGGTAAATCTTAGGAATAATAAATTATTAAGTCCTTACTTTCAAAGGCATATCGAGTAAAAGAAGTAAATTATTACCCTGATAAAAAAAATCTTTAATAATTTCTAAAGTTTCGTTAGTATTTTTTAACGTTTCTTTATTTTTTAAGGGTTATTTTACAAAAAGTTTCACTTCCAACATTGCCGGACCGTTACAGTATTGTAATGATAGAAAAAAGGAAGTTCATCAACCATCAATACAAAAAAAAGGACCTGCCCTGTGGTGGGGGCCCCGGGGCGCGCGCCCTGGTCGCCCCGCATTAAATCCGGCTCTGCCCTCGTGTGGTCTTAAAATATTCAATGAGATGTACTCTATCACTTATAAATGTCTTCTATCACACTTATTTTATTTACTATTTTAATACCTTTCATTTTGGACCCTCTTGCTATCAATAATATTTACGTTGGTCAAATACCTTGGGCTCACGAAGGATAGTAAATCAGAAGAGCGCGTTAACCCATCGCTTTCATTTTATTCGTTACTTCAAAACCAAGTCCGTTTTTCCTCGCCTGCAATCCGCGTGTCAGAGGACGGGATTCTATAATAAGGATGAGGCCTCAGTTCGAAAACTAGCCTCTCTAACTTATAATTTAACATGAAATCACTAACTTGTGTGTTAGCGAACTCTTGACTTGTGTCCTCCTCCTTTATACTTATAACATATTAAGCATGCACAAGCGTGTATGTACGTATACGCACGTCAGTTAGAATTCGTTCCCACAAGGTTTGTTTGTTTGTTTTCTGTTTGTTTTCTGTTTCTTTATTTTTTTTTTTTTCCTTCTATTTTGCAAATTGCAAACGCATTAACCTCTAGACTTTCACTGCTGCCCCCACTCGCGAGAAACGGACAAGGTAGACATTTTACAACCGTTGTTCGGAGACATTCAGACGCGCTGTTTAACAACTACCGTTGCGCGAATTTAATTTAAGCCCGCGCGCTTACAATTTTTTGCGCAATTACTATATATCGGAGCTTGATGCCGCGCTGGCTCTCAGTGTGCGCACAATTTAACAGGGGAAACAGCCGTTGTCCGGAGAACATAGGTGAGCGAAATGTAACCGCACGCTTGAACCTACACGCCGCGGCCGCCGCCAAGTTATATTTACATATATACATCTTACTCTCCAACTCTCGTATGCTCGTATGATAAGGGGCACTACACTCATACAATCATTATAATAAGAAAGAAAAACAGAGGGAGAAAGGGAGGGAGAGAAAGGAAAGAGAGAGAGTGAGGGGGGAGGTAGAAAGAGAGAGAGAGAGATCCTATACTTGGTCCCACATCTGGACCGACTCAATTTATGATTGAAGTGATTGGAGAGGCCGAGATTCTGTTTGCAAGCGGTTTAGTCAATCATTCGTACTAGGCTGAATTTTTGTTTTCTGAATCGAAATCATTTGCCTCGACGCCTCTGAGTCGTCGATCATATCGTATTTAACACTTTCAGTCATGAATCATGATTATTAGTCAGTCATCGAGTTCGCTCTACGATTTACGAGAATGGATCGAGTTAAATTTCTAGGATTTTAATTTGCAATTCAATTTATCTTTCAAAATCACTTTGGGCGTCTTTCTGAATATGAGTGAATATGAGAGACGGTCATATTTCAAGGGCAGCCGTATTTGCGTCTTCGAACCTAAAACGGCTTTTCACGTTGAAGGAAAAAATTAGGAAAAATTATGAGGCCACATACGATACGTGAAATTTTGACGCAAATTTGAGGGAATTTTTGTGAGAAAGTATTGAGAACGAAGAAACGGGATACGTGATTTTGGCACCTGCTAGATGTTATGGTAATGTTAACCAGAAGTACACTATGCTTCGACTAGGTACTAGATGATTTTACCTGATTGCATGTCGAATTTACTTCAAGTATCGGTAAATGTACCATACTTCTGTTCAAGTTTACCATAACATCTAGCAGGTGCCAAAATCAGGCATGCGTATGGTTATTTTCACTAATCTTTTTTTTTCCGTGCACTATCATGATTTTCAGGGGCTCTTCCCCCAGAAACCGCGATGATATTAAAAATTTCCTTGGTTTCTGCTTTTATTCTGTTTGCGTCCAGAACACACGGGAAAAAAGACTGGTAGAATTTACCATCTTCACAGCTGATTTTGGAGTCTGCTATCAAGTACGGTAAATTTTACCATCATATGGTAAATGCACGTACCTTGTGGTACATTAAGATATAACCTGTTGGTGCATTTGACCACAAAGTACGTTCCATTTACCATATGATGATGATAAAATTTGCCATATTTGATAGCAGACTCTAAAATCAGTTGCGTGCAGATGGTAAATTCTACCAGTCTTTTTTTTCCGTGAATCATGGCTGGATTCGAGCTAGAACGTTCACCAAGTTCAATCTTCAAACACTTTAAGTGGCTGCTCGCATGAAATCGATGTATTGTTTTCCTCCAAGCCAGTTGAGCCTATGCAAAAGTAGAGTCCCTATATGTAGAGAGTTAAGACAAGTGAAATCATGGGCGCCGCCATTGGATGCGATTTTGCACATTTGTTTACATTCTGAGGCAGTTGTTGTGTTTTGCTCCACTGCAAAGATTACAGTTCCGCTAAGTTTGTAACGATGTAATCTTTCCCTGCTTTTGTTGATCGACATGTATTAACGCTTTTTAATGATTCTTTTGAGATTTATGGACATTCTTGTGGTGCATTATGATTAAAATTAACAGATTCATCGCAAATTAACTCTTTTATCTGTAAAAGACCGTTGGTAAACAAAACAATAGTGCAAAATCGCATCTAATGGCGGCGTCCGTAGAGCCTAAAATTCATCGACCAATCAGAAGTTGACTACCCCCTTGTCTTAACTCTCTACATATAGGCCATAGGGACTCTATGCAAAAGTATCGATGGCTCAATTTTGAGCCCCTTGAGAATCGATTATTTTTCATAGGTTTAAAGGGAGAAGACATTGATGTATCACAGTTCATGAGCTGACGCTATCTTATAAAATCCCATTTGAGCGTTTACAAAAGTATCGATTATTTGATAGCTCAATTGAGTCGATTCTTTTCCATAGGTTTGAATAGGGAGGAGCGGACGTCGAGTCATCGTAGTTCGCTTGCCACAAGCATAACCGCGGGAGTCAGCATCCTATTGGTCAATTCAAATCGCCCGTTCTTCACTAAAACAGTCTCTATATTCCACGGTATTGCGCATTGCATTGTGGGACCGGCGCGGCGAGTCCATAGTCCGGCAAGTCTATTTGCTAACACCGGATGACGACGTCCATGTCCACGCTGCCGTACGGCTTTGGCGTCAGCGAAACGTCGCTTCGGTCGCTTCGCGCGGGAATCGGCGGTTTCGCGGTGCGTATATATATTTATCTACTGTAGTGTATATAGATATACACGTAGTCACTCTTAAAAAAGCTCGATTGCGATGTATTTATTTATACATTTGCTCTCTTTCTCTCTCTTTCCATCTCTCTCTCGTCGCTCTTGACTTGACTTCTCCCCAATTCAACGTACCGATTGCAATTCGATTCTTGCGTTGGTTGCGACTCTTGCACGACGAACCCGCGCCGCACTGTGGTCTAAAACAAAAAGAAAAGAGGCCAAAATGCAGAGAAAAAAAGGTAATCAAAAATCATTGTTTTCGACCTTTTTGGCTAGTTTAAATCTTTCCAGTAACATTTTTAGGTTTGAATTACTTGCTGAAAGTGTTCTCTGTGATTAAAATTGGTCTTATTATTATTATTATTATTTTTATTATTACTTCTGAGGATGTTCGTTTAACGCCCAAAAAGGTACTGCAACTATTTATGATATATTGTGTCCCCTCATAAATTATAGGATCTCTAAGAGTTTTAGGCCCTTATTCAGATCTAGGGTCTTTCTTCCAAAATTATCATACAGCACTTCTGCGTCCAGCTCTATTGCGCTAAAGGAAATTGGTCTTGAAAGCATTATAAATATGATAAAATGATGAGAAAGAGTGTCCCTAAAATCAGACCATTTTGGTCGAAATCCTTCACCAAGTATGCCTCAAATTAATCTTTCTATAGTGAACCGATTCTCAGGGAAAAATTTCAGACTGAGTATACGTCATATACGATACGAACGGTTCTCGAGATGTGACTTCTCAAAGTTTCCCCCCTAAAAATTGAATTTTTGGTTTATCTCTGACAGATATGCATTGATTTTAGTGACGATTGATGTGTAGTGGGGGGGGGGGGTAAAATTGCATCAATTTACCTCCTAAAAATTGGCTTCATTCAGTTATTTGGCTCCGGAAATGAGGAGAGCGCGTAGATGAAATACCCCCTCTAAACAATGATTACAAAAATCGGTGCCTATGCCTATCCGAGATATATCATACTAAAAAATTCGATTTCCAGGGGGGAACTGTGGGAGACCATATCTCGAAAACAGTTTGTATTCTCAATCTGAAATTTATCCCAAGGTATCAGGTCACCTGGTCACCACAAGGATTAATTTGGATCATATAGTTGATCAAAGATTTCGAGGGCCCGAAAAGGGGCTCAGAAAGGCATGTTTTTAGGGTCGAGGCTCCGTGTACTTTCTTATTTTTAGCAGAGCTGCCGTTTCGCGTATAATTAGTGGCATTTTTCAATTCACCGATGATTCATCCGGTTGAGAGAAGATTACAGCTCAGTTCAGCGTATGACTGTAATGCACAAAAATACTCGAATCTATAACCTTCTCTCAACCGTTGGAGTCGTCGATGACTTTAAAAAACACTCGGATATTTTAGTAAATAAACAGCGTTTCTACCGATTGAGAAAAGATTACAGATAAGCGTTTTTTCGTGCAGTACAGTCATACCTTAAATTAAAACGTGTAATCTTTTCTCAACCGGTGGATTCATCGGTGAATTGAAAAAATGTCATGAATTACACGCAAAACGGCAGCTATGATTTTTAGCCACTTTTTGACGATCTCAGACCAAAGTGCGACGGACTTGCTCGTTGCACTTGCACTTTTTACTTTATTCTTTCTTCTTTTTCTTTTCTCCTTTTCTTCTTTTTTGCTCGGCGACTGCGTCATGACGCTCGATGCTTCGCGGCCTGACTCTAGACTCCGCGTGCGTGTCAAACGAATGATTTGTGCGTTCGCTCAAAAGACGCGGGGACGACAAACGCGGACCGGCACGGCGCACAGTGGAACGAGTCTATGGGAGGGATCGAACATGGAATATTCGACTAAAAAATGCTAAACTGAATGTTTTTACAGTTATAAAACACATTATGAAGGGTGGTTCTTGTAGGAAATTTTACGATAAAATCAATGGAACCAATTTCAAACTTCTATACATTGTGTGTGTTAGCAAAGATATACGCATTTAAAGCCACTGCGTCATGTCCGGTCTCTAACATTGACTAACTCCACTGTGCGGCGGCGAGGCGATGGCCAATGACCGACGGCGACGGCGACATCCGAAAGAGACCGAGAAGCAGAGCCGAGCCGGCCCGACTCCGACCTGTCGTGTGGTAAAGGCAAAGGCAAAGGCAAAAGCAAAGGCAATAGACACAGGCAAAGGCGACCAACGAGACTCGACGCTACGCTTGGCCATATGGCAGCGTTCGCACAAGCAGGCCATCCTGCAATATATCGAACAAAGACTGGCTAGTTTTCTGGAAAAGAATCGAGTTTAACCCTTTGATGACCGACGGTACTAACAAGTACCACCAATTTTACACGGAATTTAATGGAAAATGCAAAAAATCAATACACACATCAATTTACATTAGAAATCCACGACTAGATCACCAGTAGCAGTCCGAAAGCCTGACGAGACTGAGGAGTACCCTTGGGCAACAAAGGGTTAATTAATCGATGCCTCCGGTATCTAAAGACCAAAACATCCCCAGTTTTATGTTTGGAAGCCTTAAAGACGCCATTCTTCCGGAGTGTGATTTTTCTGTGATTTTTGGTTATAAATGTTCAATTTTCCCCAATACTTTTTCTATACATCAATTATTTTATCCCTGTAGTGCGTCCAACGATTCAATTATAAGTATCTAATCAATGTTTCACCGAGATTCAATAGTCTCTTAACATGTGCTTCAATTGTGCTTGGTCAGTTTTTGTTTGTTTGTTTGTATGTTTGTTTGTTTTTTGTTTATTTTTTACGTGATCATCGTCATTTTTGCTAATAGGAAAAGCTAGCAAATGCCCCATTGGATCTTAGCGTGTATCACTCGATTACTATTGACCTTCTTGGGCACACTCCGTGTCCTATAGACGACTATAAAGAATCTTGGCTCAAGTTCTTGCTTTAAAGTTTGCTTTACTTTTAGAAGCTCCGCGTAACACTTATCGATCATATGTATACATACACCCAAACGAAACGTGATGACCATTGCAAATACTGAGTCATACTGTTAAGTAATCGGTGCAGCGGCTATGCTACGCGCGAAATAGGTAAGCGTAAGTCCACTCGGTCTCCAATCATTTTGCCTTTAACCGTCTTTTATTGAGATTCTCAAGTCAGCTACCGATGCAATGTCGGCGCGGCGCACTATGGTCGGAGATCGAAAAAAAAAGTGGCCAAAAGTCAGCGAAAAAAAAGTAGCCAAAAATCATCGTTTTTTGACATTTTAAGCTTAGTTTAAAACTTATCAATGTTATTTCTAGGTTTAAATTACTTGTTAACTGTATTTTTTCTGTGATTAAAATTGGTCTTATAAGTTTATGAATGATAAATCTATGAGAAATTTATTATCTGATTTGTGGCCAATTTTTGATGATCTCAAAAACCAAAGTGCGGTGTCGCGACGTAGGTTGTAAAAATCGAGGGCAGTCTCTCCTGAGCAAGCAACGGCCGGCATGGCATCACGCAAAAGTCGCACATTGATGGAAAATAATTTATTCATGCATGCATTTACGGAGTTTCAAATGCGTTAATTCATCGTCTCCGCGGCCTTGAGTTTTTATTTTCCAGTGGTCCAGTGACCGAGAAAAGCAGAAGGACTTGCAGAGTGCAGATCCTGGCGGCGCGGCCGGTCGCCGCCTCGCCGCGGCCGCTCTGAACTAGCTCTCTCGGCATTCTCATCGCACACAGAGCAACGGGCCATCATCCAGTGTATAGTTTACACTCTCAATAGATTTCACTTTTGACGGTCGAGTCCAGTAGCGTCATTTGCGGGGGGGGGGGGGGGGGGACTTCCTCCCCCCAAGGGTCGGCCAAAAGTGAAAAAGCGATGACCCTTTTTATTTATTTTTTTTTTTTTTTTTAGGAGAAGAAAAAAGTTTCGCACTAAACTTTTGTGGTCATGAACGAGTTTTGATGGAATTTAGGGCCGCGAATATAGGATATGCAGGACTGTAGAGTGTCTAAAATAATATTGATGAGCAAAAAAAAAGTCATCACATTTTTGCCCCTCCCCCCCCACCAAACCGAACCCGAAATGACGCCCCTGGTCGAGTCTTGTGTGTGTGTGTGTGGATGCGTGAAATGTCGAGGAAATTACGACGCACGGTACAATCGAAACATGAAATTTCCCGGACACAATTCTATGATTGAAAATCATGATAATGAAACAATAAACAGCAATGGAACTTAAAATGTTGTAATCTTATTAAGCAAAGAGTTTGAAATGAGTCAGGTAACATGCTTTTTCCACACATAAAAAAAAAAAATTAACACGTACAATGTACATGTTTTTAAACCCTCTAGCTAAGGATCAGGTTAGTTCAAAAGAAAGCCACTCATCCGTTAAAATACGGAAGGTAGTTAACTGTTCGTACTCGGGGGAGTTGGAATTGCCTATACGATACATTGAAGGCGCCCAAATAGACCGTATCTTGTAAGTGTTTTCATCGATAATCGTGTTTATCCGGAATGAAAACTGAAACAATGTTAAATTGACTAGAATAGAAAAACGCTTAAACTGCTATACTAGAAACTGATATTTTTCAAACGATATCCCCTAAACCTGAAAGGCCAACTTAATTATATCGATTAAGCTTAGAGATTAATACTCGTATAAACGCGAAAAAACGAAGAAAAATTATTTATCATTTAATGTTAATTGCTTGTCTAATTTTTTGTTGCAGGTAAGGAGCATTATCCTTCTCTGAAAAACTCAGCTATAAAAATTTTTTGTGTTAAAGTAAGTCGCTTTCAAGAAATGTTTTTTGTGTTTCACCATTCCAAAATTTTCTCATAAGAATATCTTTAAACCCATTTCCCTCTTCCCTTTAGCTTTTTGCGACTAATATTGCTCTCTCCCCAGACTCTTCACCAATATCTTGGACTTTTTCTCTAGTTTATTATATAAGTGCCAGTCCAATGGAATTGTGACTGTAGGAATATTCCAGTAATTTGTTGTATGTACCACTTTTGTTGTATGTACCACTCCAATTTTTCTCAGTTTGAAGGCATTGAATTGATAACTTTCAAAAGACTCCTGTAGATGTTTCAGTGAAAACAAGTTGACAAAAATTATTGAGTAAATTTTGTGGGGGCCCCCTAGCGGCCCTAGCCCTTATGAAGCGCCACCTATGTATTTACTTTAGTGGGGAGGGGGGGGGGTTCATAAACGTGACATAATTTTGACTAGCGTTCGGAATTATCATACCAGTCCACTTATTCGATACTCGCTGGTTCCGCTCTCGCCTCGATTGCTGCGACGAACGATAAACTTTGCGATCCTCAAAGTTCAAAAATAAGCGTAAAAACCGCGCATTCGGTCATTCCATCAGTGGTGACGAAGATATTGGAGGAACAAAAATAACCAAGCCTCGGGACTCTGAGCGGACAAATAGATGCCGTGAAACGGAACGGACGCACGCTGGATCAAAGCATACATTTTTTCGTACAAAAAAATATTTTTGTTTTTTTGGCCTTAAAAACATTTTAGTGTTGGTATTTAATTTTTTCACCAACCTTGTTCATTTACTCAATTTAAGCTCTGAAATGAATGATCTTACACATTTTAAAGCTATTTTGCCGCAAAATCTTGATTTTTATTTATAAATCTAATATATAATTATACATAAGTACAAACATACACGGCCCCTTTACATCAGAGCTGCCGTTTTGCGTATAATCAATGCTATTTTTCTATTCACCGATGATTCCACCGGTTGAGAAAAGATTACACGGCTCAGTTCAGTGTATTACTGTAATGAAATAAAATACTCGCATCTGTAATCTTTTCTCAACCGGTGGAGTAGTCGATGACTTTAAAAAACTTGCGGATATTTTAATTAATCAACGGAGTTTCCACCGATTACGGAAAGATTACAGTTAAGAGTATTTTCGTGCATTACAGTCATTCACTGAGTTGAACTGTGTAATCTTTTCTCAACCGGTGGAATCATCGGTGAATAGAAAAATAGCATTGATTATACGCAAAACGGCAGCCCTGCTATACATATAATCGATACACGATTACCGAGTAGTCGTAATTATTGTTTTTCAGAGTGTGATTTTACGGTAATCAGGGCTGATTTTCTACAAGTCATCCATCCTGTTAGTTGTGGAACAATTAGGTATAATCGTAATGACCCTAAAGTTTACTTTAATTCTATGAAGACTACATTTAATTATCATCCAAAGTTTTGACTATGTTACTGATTACCCAGTAATTTTAATCGATGTTTTTCTATTTCCCCATCTCTGGTATCCATCCTTTTCTAACGGATGCATTCAAATGGGCAAAAAGAGAGAAAAGACCATGATTCGCTGCTATGGCTGCACTGCCCTTATTTATAGATGATAACAATATGGGTTAGTTTTTGTTTGTTTTTAAACCACTTCTGACTGACCGCGGAGGAACATATTTTGAAATACTTCCCGGGTCGAATCGCGACCGTCGCACACTTGACGGAAATATGGATTTTTCCGAACAAAATAAGTTCTTGGTTTTTTTTTTTTTTTTTTCATAAAAAACGTATATTTGTTGATATTTTTTCTTGAAAAAAATCATGTTATTTGACTTATTTTAAGCTCTCAAATGAATACTATCACACATTTTTAAACCTTTGCTATAATCTTTTCATGAAATCTTGGGTTTTTTTTCCATAAAATTATGTCCGGGAAATTCTATTTTTCGCCCCACTGTGGGATGCGGGCAGTTGCGGCGTTCGGCGTGCAGCAGAGGAGCCCGCGGAGATGCAAAGACAATTAATTCGTTCGCACGGGTAATTTTTTGTTCACCCCGTGGGGGCTGATATCTGATATATATTTTTTTTTTCTGCTCCGCCATGGAGGAGCAAAGTTCGCGGAACAGAAAAACAACAACAACACCGGCGTATGAAATAACTGGAGTAACAAGCGCACGGCTATAGGTATACAAACGCTGCGCCGCACACCAAGGATCGGTCACCGGGCACCAGGCACCGGGCGCTAAATATGCAATAAATCAAATCAAGAACACTTCCGGAGTGGATTCAGCTGTAAGGAGTGTAAGGTGCTCCGAATAACGAGGGCTTACATAATTATTGCAACCGTCCGTCCGTCCTCTCCCATCCCACCCTCCTCGTCTTGCTCCCCCCCCCATTTCTCTGCTCTACCCCCCCCCCCCCCCCTTCTCTTCGCCCGCACCCTAATTTTCTTATATCATCATTTGTCATACGCTTTCTTTTCTCTTTTTTCTTTGCTTTTTTTTCTGTATTTTTGTAGCATTTTCAACTTTTCTTTCTTTTTTGTACTATCCTCATGCTTTTTCTTTCTTCCTTTTTCTCACCTCCTCTATTCTTTTCTCTTCTTCCTTATTTCTTCATACACATCCTAATTCTTTTATTTCATCGTACATAATAAGCTTTTTTCTCCTTTTTCTTCGCTTATTTCGCTACGAGATAGCATTTTCAATTTTTCTTTCTTTTTCTTACTATTTTCACGCCTTTAAACTTTCCTTCTTTTTCTGATCTCCTCTATCTTATTTCCACCTCCCTTCTACTATCCTCCCTTACATGGGGGGGACCAACCTCCCCTCCCCTCCTTTCGATTTCAGAACAATCAAAACTTTATTACAATAAAAAGTGAAAGGATCAAGAGAAGATAAAATATTAATTTAAAGGAGAAAAAGTTGAAGAACTTTATCCGTGTTCACTTCATACTTTTAATTCGTTTTTTACCAAGAATAGCTGTATTGAGCACTTATTTTTGCTATCATTATCATCTGTTTTCATTTTATTCATGATATCAAACACGTCAAAATAATTAATATTGATTGATACATCGTAGCTTAAAAGTGTACCATCTGGAAGAAATATTGGATTTTTTCATTTGGGGGGAAGGGGTCCTCTAGACCCAAGGTTATATAGATTAAAGAGGTATGCTCATCTGACTTCGCGCCACAAAATCAGTAGCGCGCAATTCAAAATCCAGATCCAAGATGGCCGGAAAAAGCAGAAAACATTGTACACTCTTTCCAGAAAACATCGGGCTATTTTCTGCTTTTCTGGAGAGGGAGCCCGATGTTTTCTGGAAAGAGTATAATATGTTTTCTGCTTTTTCCGGCTATCTTGGATCTGGATTTTGAACTGCGCGCTACTGATTTCGTGGCGCGAAGTCAGATGAGCATACCTCTTTAATCTATAACCTTGCTCTAGACCTGCTTATCACTGGGTGCTGTCCCCTAGGCCTGCCTATTACTAGCCGTGGTATCCGTCTCCTAGACCTTCCTTTGAGGATCACAAATGTTGATTCCCCCCGAAAATTGTTCTGGGGGCGCTCATGCTCAAAGATGATACACGAGATGATGATGACGGTTTATCATCATCAATCATATAGGACCGATTCATTTCGCGTCATAAGATCCACAATATTTTTAAACTTTTGAACGTGAAATATGCATGTCCTGTTACTCGCGAATATTTGAAGATGATGTATGTTGCGGACCGATCGTCAAATCCCTATTTAGGACTCTTGGGAGGTGCTTTGAGGATCCAACTTTGATCGCCCTAAGAGGCCTTTCGGTGCTGTAGTGTTCGGGTCGATAGTGAGTGACACGTAGTTGTACTGCAGAGCCGCCCGGAGCGTTTTCTGAATTCGACTCGCGATGGAAAGGTCAGTTAGCCAGTTGACTATCGACCATCAGACAGACGGAGACGCTACACTACGGCGGGATCGAGTCCCGCTTGCTTTGGTTGGCGAGAAGAACGCCCACGTGTAGAAAGCGGGGGCCAGGGGCCTGGCATGGCTTGGCTTGGCCTGGTCAGAGCCGAGTCACCGAGCCATCTAGCACACTGCTCCCAGCTTCACTTTTACGCGCGAGATCACACACACACACACTTCCATACGTTGCTAGTGTGTTATGTGTGAGTGTTTGTGTGTGAGTGTGTATTTGTGTGTGCGTCGCGGATTTGTACTTACGATCGGAGGGCGGACGGCCGCGGCCGGGAGGACCCGCGTAATAAGAGGTGTCATTCAAACGCAACGCACTTTTGCTTTCCGCGCCACACTGTGGTCTGTGATCGGAAAAAAAAACAAACAACAACAAACAATTGACAATCAATGGAGCTCTTTGCAAGGTTTTTCTGTAGACGAATGGCCTTTCAATTCTGATGTAAAATGCTGCGGAAATAACGATGAGACCGTTAAAACAGTATAAAACTCACTCCTCGCAGAGAAAACTCAACTTGAAATTTCGGGTGACCACCCTTGCATGTAGGCACCAAACAAAAGAGCAAGACATAGAATTAAGTGCCGTCTTCCTCGTTTACTACGCAACGTAGAACTTTTCTGTAGTTATCACCATGCTCCTAGTGACAAAATGTGTATGAATAAACCTTTAATTCCTTCAAATTTACTTTTTGAAAGCAAATTCATTAATCTAAGCTCATCGTTCAAATTTCTAGGTTATGTTCTTTTGTTTGGGGTCCGAATCCGAGGTTGGTGCATACATGCAAGGGTGGTCACCCGAAATTTCAAGTTAAGTTTTCTCTGCGAGGAGTGAGTTTTAGACTTTTTTAATGGTCTCATCGTTATTTTCGCAGCATTTTACATTGGAATTGTTACTCCATTTGCCTACAGCATAACCGTGTAAGAGCTCAATTTCTCTTCATGTGTGTTTTCTATGATTAAAAACGGTCTTGAGAGTTTATGAATGATAAATCGAGGAGAACTTAACTTTCTGATTTTTGGCCACCTTTTTGACGATCTCAGATCATTGTGCGCCGCTCGCAACTTTCTACGACCATGGCGGCGACGCAACTATGCTCCTATCAGTACACCCCCCCCCCCTCGCACTCCCGGCAACCCCCTCATCCACCCTCTCCGCTATCACCAATATCTTCACCAGGAATCTTTCTTTCTCTCTCTTCTCCTATCAGAACGCGGGTGTTAGAAAAAGAAAGATCAGGTCCAGTCACGTGATTTTCGCCGCCTCTTCTATCATTTTCTAATAATTTTCATATGCAACATGCACTCAAATGACCAGAGAGAGAGAGAGAGAGAGAGAGAGAGAGAGAGAGGGGAGGGAGAAAGAGAGGAGAGGGGAGAGAGAGAGAGAGAAAAGAGAGAGGGGAGGAGAGAGAGAGAGAGAGAGAGAGAGAAGAGAGAGAGAGAGAGAGAGAGAGAGAGAGAGAGAGAGAGAGAGAGAGAGAGAGAGAGAAAATTTTCTGGATCTGCCAATGCCACCATGGCTGAGCTGTGCTTGTGCCGCGCCGCGCCGCGCCGTCCTCCCGCACCACAATGTTTGGGTACTTTTTCATTCATCGTTTGTCGCAAGTATGGAAAATTTCATCTATAATTTTTTTTTCTATGAATATATCTACTCTATGAATGTACACTTTAGGTTGGGGAAGGATGAAATGAGAAGATTTTATCACCCTATATCTATCCTTGTCTATAGCACGAGTAACATGCAAGTTTCAATGGTGAAATGAGAGGGATATAGAGAATAGCGCGGTGCACCACTCCATTTCTGATTGGCGGTTGCGCGAATCAGCGGAGTTACAACCCGCAATGACTGACCGACGCGTCGACCGTGGAACAAGTTACCACAGAATCAAGTTAATGATGTAGACAATATGTCGATAGGTACAAACAAACAAACAAACCAACAAACAAACGGATTTTATTCATGCTCCTTGATATTGAATGGTGGTTCTTTCGTCGCCTCGCCCTAGAGCCGCGCGCAGTGGATCAGAATACAGGCTATTCTGGACTTCGTTTCGTAAATAAAATACAAGTCTGGGGTTTCTCGCACACAAATAAACTTTTGGATGCAAATAAAAATCAAGATTATGAATATAATCAGTGGCGGCTCGTGCAGTTTGGCAATCATGTGTTTTGCCATTTAAACCTATGCAAAAATATCGATTTCTTGGGGGAGGCAATGCACCTCCTAAAGATCGATTATTTTACGTAGGTTTAAACGGAGAGGATCCATTGTTGCCAAATTGCACGAGCCGCCACTGAGTATAATTGAAGATTGTGCCGATAGAAGGACGCAGAGGAAAATTCATGATTTTGAGAAAAGCGTGTGCGAAAATTTTGAAAGTGGTTATTCGAAGCTTTAAAGTCGGAAATAAATTAGACCAATATTCATATCGTCGTATTGAAAACCGGTTTCAAATTTTCAAGCGTGTTTTTCTCAAAAGCTTGCTTTCATCTTTTGGCAAGGTCTTCAGTTGTTAAGATAAATAACAAAGTTGTTAAAAAAAAGGGGGGGGAGGTTCGGAGCTTGAAACAAGTTGGAATATTTATGTACATCGCATAATCCCAAAAGTACGTATAGTGTCAATACCGACAGCTATTTATGCCCCTCTCTCTCTCATTGTCTAACATATCTGTTCAAATGGACAACGAGAGAGAGAAAGAACAATGCCTGGCTACAGCCTTGTTAGTGGGGTATGTGCGTGGGTCGAAAGTTCTAAGATTTGAAGGAAGAAAATGGATGTACTCGGTGAGTTGGTGACAAAAGTTCCTTTGATTTTTTCATAAGTATCACTCTTCCAAAGATGCAATCCTATCAAATTGCGAACAACGACATCACGATGCGAAGCTGGTGAGTTTCCGTTTGAAAAAATATATTGTTGATTGCAGGTCACCAGCGTTGCGCCGCCACTGGATGCGTCTTTGCGTGTTTGTTTACAATCAAAGTAAATTCACGGTGTGTTACGTATAAACGAGTCAATTGCCGTTAGACCTGTTAGCACAGAAAAAAACAGAAAAAAACACTTTGGTAGCGCTGACAAAACCGTTGGTAGAAAAATGACCCTGCAAAATACTTTAGTTGAGCCAACCAAAGGTTCTTTACGCTTGACTAAAGAGATTTTGCTGGGTGAATAAAAAATTTGGTAAAAACTAAAGTCTTTTGCTGGGTCATTTTTCTACCAAAGGTTTTGTCAGCGCTACCAAAGTGTTTTTTCCGTTTTTTCTGTGAATTTCAATCATAATGCACCTCAAAAATGTCTATAATGCCTAAAAGAATCTTTAAATGTGTAATTACAAATAGATGTCAACCAGCAAAGGTATGGTAAAAGATTACACCGTCAAACACTGTACTGCTCTGTAGTCGTTGCGTTGGACCAAAACACAACAACACGACCCTCAGAATGTAATCAAAGAAAATGTGCAAAAACTCATCCAATGCCGGCGCGCTCATCATGGTTTCACTTCTCAAGTCTCTGCGTAAAGGGACTCTAGTTTTCAGTTCACCGAGTACTCATTTTATTCGCTTCCCAATAACTCCAAAATTCAAACCCCCTGAATGCAACGTTGTCAAAGTTCACGCTACGTCACTGACCGTAAAATAAAACTTTTCTTGTCCGAAAAAAAATATTTGGCAACATGGTATTCTGTCCACTTGAACCCATAGGAAAGGTCGAATCTGTTGGTCATCGGCGATTCCTACATAGTTCGAAATTTTTTTATGGGTTACAATGACCCAAACGCAACGTTGCCAGATTGCACACTTCGCCACTGATGTTTTGTCTGTTTTGGTCTAGTGGAAGCCGCCTGCGCCTGCCTGATCATATATTACACAGTGGCGTAGCGTGCAATTTGGCAACGTAGCGGTCCGTCCATTTAAACCCAAGAAAAAGATCGAACTATTGGGTGTTCGGTGAACACCTTCGCCTTCGACCTTTTTACATGGGTTTAAATTACCGAAAAACAACGTTGCCAATTTGCACGCTACGCCATTGATATTACACATTTCCAAGACTCATATGAAAAATCTCACTCCATTCATTAGACTCAAGGTAAAGCGTGAGGTTATTTTTGCACGATCTGGCATCTATGCTGAGCTGTAACGCGCAGTCGCAGTGGTTTGCGGTGCGGCGGTGGTAGTCGCGACTAAAGCAAAAGAACAAACAAATAGATTTCTGAAACCGCGCAGGGACATACACTATATACAGTGTATATAAAGGAAGAAGTAGAAGAAAACACAAAGGAGGGGAGGGGTAGGGAGAAAGAGGTCGAAAATCACGAAATGGAGCACCTGACCGCTGCCGCCGCTGCCGGACGAATGGGAATGAGGAGGAGGGGGAGGGGGAGAGGAGGGGGAGGGGAGAGGAGGGTGAGGAGGGGGGTGGGCGGGGGTGCAGTTGCGGATTTGTGCAAGAGATACTCTTAAGATATCATCAAGTCCAGTTAAAAGCCAAAGAGACACTTACACTTACTCCACACCACACTGAACACTGCGCTGCGTGCATGAGTGTTCAGTGTGCAGTTTGCCCATGCGCGGTGCGCACCCCCACTAAGCTTATACCCAATTTCCTCGCGCTCGAGAGTCGAGCTTGCTGTGGATCCGGCGCACAGTGCATCGAAAAATTGAATTTCCCGGACATAATTTTACAAATTAAAATTAAGATTATGAGAATTTGAAAGCAAGATAACTTAAAAGTTTGTTAAATTATTTGATATGGAGCTCAAATTGAATCAACTATCATGGTTTTTGCACACAAACAAAAAATAACAATAATAATCAACTTTAAAATGTTTTCTAAGCATTAATAAACACACATTTTTATGTCCAGAAAAATCAATGTTTCGATCCACTGTGTGGCGTTGTTAGATTGTGCGAAAACTACCAAATAATTAATCGATACGAATTTATTAGAATGAGAGTCCCTACACTTATACCATGACAGTTGCGCCATGTCTGAATCCATTTCTGATTGGCTCTCCGATTTAGGCTCTCATGGAATCCCCAAGAGGCAAAATACAAATAGCTTCAAGTTCTATTTGCTTTTCACTCTCGCTCATTTTACTTAATTATTGCGATCGCGGTAATTATTTTTGTAATGTTTAAAAAAAATGTCCAAAATGGCATCCAATGGAGACGCCCGTAGAGCTTTAAACTGGTTGGTTAATTAGATGTTTGTCTTCCCTCTTATTGTCTTACTTCTATAAGAATTTCTAATCTAGACAAGAGAAGAATAAGAAACGGTCTATAAACGAGTCATAAGGTAAAGTTGGTAGTTGGGTTTGGCCTCAAATGTTGGACGAAACTTTACTGAAGTTTGAAATCGATTAAAGGACAGTTTTTACTTGGTTTGAATGACACGCGAGACTCATTTTACTGGGCGAGAGAATGCAAGACGCCCGCGAATTGAGCATGATTTAATTCGCGGAGTGAATTGCGAAGCAAAGAGTGAGGAGTGAACCACGTTGCACTCAGGCATTATACTGGCCACCGCACTGTGGTTATATAAATAAAATTTCCCGGACATCGGTTTTGTAAAAGAACAAAAATTAATATTATTAGTAGACAGTGCCATAATGATGATAGCTGAAAAAGTGTAAAAAACATTAGTTTTACTGCTTAAAATAAGTTAGTATAGTCATTGGTTCATATCTAAGAGCTCATCATCTCTGGAACTCTTTTCTTTTGAGGAAAGTTTTAAAAAAAAATGGTCGTCCGACAAAATCAATGTTTCGATCCGGTGGACGCGGCAAACAGTGGGCGTCAATGATGGGTTTGGCGATCGAAAATCCGAAAGTTAAAACTGCCTAAAATTATCGTTCAAACGCTTCCGCGATCATGAACCACTTCTATCTGAAATGATTCTAGCTGCGGAAAATGCACACAGCGAGTTCAAAATCAGTTCAGCCTTAAAATGATAGTTAATAGAGGTGATTTTCACGTGTAAAATTTTGGCCACCAAATTATAAATGTCTACCATCTGTGCGATGCATCACCTCATTTAATCATGAATAAAGAGCCTTGACCAATGCGCCACTGCGCTGCGCATTTTGCTCCAGAATGCCAAAATCAGCGTTGCCAATCAATTGATTGGTATTTTCGCTTGAGGATAGCGGTGGACACAAAGCTCATTTGAAACATCTCTCTTATTTAATTTGCTCACATAAATATAATGTAAAAGAAACACCATCATGCGGCGATTCGCGAGGGAACTGTATTTAAAGCGACTTTACGCTCATCATTCAACAATTATTACCGCTTCACTGGTGGAGGATCCAGATAATTGTCCTTTTTTCACTCGATCCTTCAGACGCAAGCTTTACGAATTGGTTGATAGAAGGAGCGAAAGTTTCCGTGACTGCCCCTAATCTGTCCCTAAGGACTTGTTTTGTCGGGAAGGAGTTATTCCTGGGCATCGGTCGAGTGATGACGTCACATTGGTGTTTCAGGCTTTGCTTAGTTCATAAGTTATACCTGTACGAGAATAGAAGGAATGTCAGATGACTCCTTTAGTTCGGCTTAGGTAGGCTACTTGCAGTACTTGAATTTATGGTGATAAGCGTTGCCGCGTGGTACCCTATAACCTCAGGAATTTCCTCTGACATTCTTTCTGTCCAAAACCATTCAACATCTTCTCTCTCACTCTCACTCTCTCTCTCTCACTCTCTCTCTCTCTCTCTCTCTCTCTCTCTCTCTCTCCTCTCTCTCTCTCTCTCTCTTTCTCTTTCTCTCTCTCTCTCTCTCTCTCTCTCTCTCTCTCTCTCTCTCTCTCTCTCTCTCTCACTCTCTCTCTCTCTCTCTCTCTCTCTCTCTCTCTCACTCTCTCTCTCTCTTTCTCTTTCTCTCTCTCTCTCTCTCTCTCTCTCTCTCTCTCTTCTCTCTCTCTCTCTCTCTCTCTCTCTCTCTCTCTCTCTCTCTCTCTCTGCATCTATTATTTCCATTAACATACTTTAGGAGCAGGGCTGCCGTTTTGCGTAGAATCAATGCTATTTTTCTCGTCACCGATGATTCCACCGGTTGAGAAAAGATTACACAGTTCAGTTCAGTGTATGATTGTAATGTACGAAAATACTCCGATCTGTAATCTTTCCTTAATCGGTGGAGACTCCGTTGATTAATTAAAATATCCGCAAGTTTTTTATAGTCATCGACGACTTCACTGGTTGAGAAAAGATTACAGATGCGAGTGTTTCAGTTTATCATTGTCATGCACTGAACTGAACTGTGTAATCTTTTTTCAAACGGTGGATTCATTGGTGAATTGAAAAATAGCATTGATTCTACGCAAAACGGCAGCCCTGTTTAGGAGACTATACCCTTTATTCTGACGATCCCTGTATCGCTGGGGTGTCTCGAGCAGTCTGGCAACCACGCTTTTCGCTACTTAAATCTGCCGTGTATAAAAATCGATTCCACGAGATGTAGGTTGCCTCGGCAAGAATCGATTCTTTTACACGGATTTAAATTGAGAAATTATACGTTGTCAGCAACTACATATAGTTGACCCCTTATCACAGCATATATGCGAGGCCTTTGACCGCCACATTTCACTTGCCCAGTACGGTACGGCACTGCACGGCAGTGGTGGAATGCCTGAGCATTTTGTTGTTGTTGTTGTTGTTTTTTTATTTTTGTAGTGACGATTGTAAACATAGTCATTCACAACCATTATCGAAACGGACATCGGGTTGGCAAGGAGAGACACAATCATTTCTGGTCCACGGCTGCATGCGGAGTGCGCCCTTCCCCTCCCCTCGCGACTAAATTTGCAACCCACACAGTGACATACCTCCGGAATCACACTTGACACAGCCTCAGCTCCCCCACCACCCCCTCGGCCTTCACTTTCTTCCACATTTGACCCCCTCTACCCCCCCGTAAAAACCATAAGGCTCGGCCATGAATATTCAATAACGACCTGCTGAACATATAGCTGGAGTATAAGGCGACTTCGAAACGACGCTCGCCGGTTTATGTTCCCCACCTGAGAAACATTTATTTCACGTGTCCCAAAGAGCATTTAATGCATCAAACGTAGGCGTTGCTCAGCGTGATTCAAATCACTTTCAACTTCCCATGTGACATTTCCCTGGTAAACAAGACGATTTAGTGATTTACAATCAAATAAATACTCTTTGCCGATGAATGCTTTGTAATCTTGTATAAAGATGTTGAGTGTTCTTGCGGTGTTTCAGGTTTAACGTTAGGAAATTCTGGAGCCGATTTTTCGGGTCAAAATAAGACCATTTTTTCCTGGAAACATGCGGGTCATAAAATGCTCATTAGGGTTTTTTATTCTGATTCTTCCATGAAATATTCAAAATTCTCATCGGCTACGTAACTTTTCGCCATTAAATGCTCAAGAGTATCAGAAAAGTGCACTCAGACTGATTTTATTATTATTTTAAGGGCTTGAATGAATTTCACGTCTAAAAAATAGGACACAAGTTTTTGAGTGAAGTTTTATTGATAGCTTTAGCCGAGATTTTAGATGGGACCAGGGCTGCCGTTTTGCGTATAATCAATGCTATTTTTCAATTCACCGATGATTCCACCGGTTCAGAAAAGATTACACAGATCAGTTCAGTGCATGGCTGTAATAAACTAAAATACTCGCATCTGTAATCTTTTCTCAACCGGTGGAGTCGTCGATGACTTTAAAAAACTTGCGGATATTTTAATTATTCAACGGAGTTTCCACCGATTAAGGAGAGATTACAGATCAGAGTATTTTCGTGCATTACAGTCATGCACTGAACTGAACTGTGTAATCTTTTCTCAACCGGTAGAATCACCGGTGATTTGAAAAATAGCATTGATTATACGCAAAACGGCAGCCCTGGATGGGACTCCCCCATTCTGACCCGCTCATTCGACCGCCATATTTCGTTTTGTGAAACGAATTTATTGAAATTTTGAGTGGATGTTGACACTTGCTTTGAGCAGCAGCGGCGAGGCGTGACATTTGGCAACAATGTATTTTCTCCATTTAAAGTCACCAAAAAAGTCGAGTGCTTTTGATATCGTCGATGACCAGGCATTTCGACCTTTCTAACGTTTTTAAATGGGGGAAAAAGAACGTTGCCAAATTGCACGCCTCGCCACGGGCCTTTGAGTCGATATCTCATTGAGATACGATTCTTTTAAAGTGCGATTCTTACGCGATTTTGATAGAGGATTCGACCCTCGATGACGCCGCGCCGCGGCCGCAGTTGCAAAAGTTTGCAACAGATCCATTATGAAATACCTACTTCTGATCATTTAAAACCTTTTTAAAAAAAACCCGGGGCCGTAGCCCAAGAAATTTCCAAATGTTAAGAATAAGTTGTTTCCGTTAACCTAATCTGTACGGAAGGCTCATTTGATTTTTAATCCTCCGCGTAAAATCCTCAGAGACAAAAATATAAAGTCTTCGAATGCCATCGTTTTTTTTCTTCTCCTTTATTTTTTTTTCCTTCACGCAGACAATTAAACATTAACACTCACGGAATGTCTCACAAACGTGAGATGATCGTTGAAGAAATTCCATCGAAGATAAAAATACCGAAATCATTCGTTCGACGCAAATCGCTTGGGCAATCTGACGTCTCTCAAAAAGTTGCACTGTTGCGCATGCGCAGTGTCGAAGTCGGCAATGAGAGTGCGAAGAGAGCACGTAGGAAACATTGACTTGTGACAGGACAGCCATCAAAACGGTCTTGGTTTTAACCAGTAGCCGTTTAATTTTTTATGGTAGTTTTGAACTTGCTTCATGCTTCATTTGCAGTAATCATCTGCTCGCTTCCTTAAAACAATTCCTGATCTCGGGCGGAGGCGCACCTTCATCAAGAGGCATGACAAGATGCGTGGTCGGAGTCAGAGGCGACAAGAATAAGGCATCAGACTTGCGTCAGGTTCACAGGTTGTTATTGTTGTTGTTCTTTTTTTTCAATTAGTCGTCTCACGATGGTTGCCAGAGTGCAGAAAACCCCTTCTTGTATTGACATGTAGAAAATGAAATACATGTAATACGGTGGATTAACCCAGTTATAAAAGAAGCATTTTAAAAATACATATTTTTAAAATTCTGCCCCAGTCTTTACGAAAATCTTTCCTAAATGTTTCAACAATATTTTTGGAATATGTAAAATGCTCAATGCTCATGACCATTGTTCACCGGCATAAATCTATCAAAATATTTCTGATAAATTTTGAAAACTTTCTTATAAAAGAATCTTATCAAAAACTATTTTTGCAAATATTTTTAAACTGTCACCGCAATCTGCCCTAAGAAATCGCATTTTTAAATATTTTTGAAGACTTTTTTTTTGGGTATTTTCTTAACACAATTTTGGCAAGATGGACAAGGTTTTGGCAAAATGATACATTTTTTTAAAATGCTGCCGATGTATGTCTTGCTTTATATCTCGAGTGAATGAAAACGTTTGTAAACGCGTACAAAATACAGTAGAAACTTATAAATTATTACACGTTCAAGGGGAAATTTATGCATAGAATTTCGTAGAAGGAGTCCCTCTAAAGGTCTTTCACCCTACCCCACCGCATACATTTACAATGACTTCTCCGTGACGGATAGAATACTGCCTTACAGGCAGGTTAAAACGTATGTAAAGTAGAAATCATCACATCGTCGTATTCTCGTTAAAATGTCCACTTTTATTGTTAAAAATAGCGGGGTTTTCTGGAAAATTGAAAGGCTTGCGCACGTAAAATAATTTTGTCCGTATTCATGTTAAAAAATGTCCTTCACTATTCCTTACACCCGTATCATTAACAGGTTTACATTCGACTGTTTTATCACTTCTTTCATAGTTTTAAATTTTTGACCGCAGAAAGGAGGCGCACTTATTTTCGAAGGCTTATTGCCTTTTCATTTGGACAGGTCCTTGATGGTAAATTCACAACAACAATAAAATTAACTAAACATTGGATAAAATAAGAAAAAATGCATACATTTACAATTAATTCAGAGAAAAAAATAAAAAAAAAAAAAACCTTTAAATTATCTATAAATTTGCATGGGTTTTGGGGGGGGGTGGATTTACCACACTTCTATACGTTATTTTATGCATAATGATGTAACTTCATCGTGTCATTCATCACTTTTATCGAACGCGACACGTATATTTCTTACAGTTTTTTCTTTAATTTTTCCTCGTGTTTTACACTTATCACTATATACTATTCGAAAATTTTCAAATCGTTCATTTTAATTATTGCAAATCCCGAAAGTTATTTTGCTCAGTTTTGCAACGATGGAGCTCAATCTGCGCTGTTGCATGGTCTCGGTCGCTTCTCAAAACGGGAGGGACAAATAGGGAGTAAAAAACATAAAAAAAAAAATAACGAAACAAGTTGACGGCGAAGAGAAAAACGAGATTATTAAGCAGACAGGTCACGTGCTCACTTTTACTTTTTTTTTTTTTTTTCAGTTGAACTATTGTGTCTGTCTGCGGTACCAGGAATTCTCAACCTATCCAAGTTCGTCATCGACTTGTTAGCGTGTGATTTGTTCAGAAAGTAAACTAATCAAGTAGAATCAATTATGAAATTGTCCGCGTTCATACTGATACTTTGAGGTCTTTATAAGGCTGAGGTATCGTTCATGTGCAGAGAAGGGAATGAACTTGCATCAGATGTAACAGTTCATTGGTAAATTGAGATCCAGAGCATATTAGTCAATAATTAACAACAAAAGTGTTTATTTCAATCAATTATGACCAGGGGCGTAAACTTGAGATTTTTATTGGAGGAGGAGAGGGGGATGACAACTTTTAAGTAAATGCACTGTCTGGGGGATACCCTCCAGTAACAGGGGGGTCCAGAGGTCCTCCCCCGAAATAATTGGAAAATTCGAGGTTTTCTCAGACGATATTTTAAGCAATTTCATCATTTAAAAAGTGCACCTTTTCAAAAACTTCAGAATGGATATTCAATTTGATTTTTTCAATTCATTGACAAAATAGTTTTTTTTTTATATTATTAGACTCTTAGCGCAGTCTCAGCGTAAATTAAGGCTATTTCTGGACATTTCTTTCTCCCTCTCTTTCATCTCAAATATTGGGGAGGAACAAAAGCCACTAACGCCCCCCCCCTCCCCCAAAAATTACGCCACATGTCACTATTCTGTACATCTTGTGGCAAGCAGAGAGATTCTCTCTATCTCTCGACCCCTTTCTTCATTGAAACAAAGCTTAAGTTGATAAAAATTGAATGGATCTTATTGAGAAAGTCAAAAATTTAGGATGGAAAACATTTTGATTTGGAGGACATCTCGAGGTTAGTCTGGACCAATTTTGAGATTTCTTCCGCATCCTGGCATTTTTGTACCTCAATTTTATTTATAGTTCCTGGAAAGATGTTCATTCCATTTCTATCAAATTAATGTTTTCTCAATTTATTTCATCGCTTTCAAAATCCTATATTTCGCAATTCTCCATCATACCTCAGTCTTCCCAAATCTTCCTCCAGGTGATCCTCACCCATATTCCACTCTCCTTGTGTTTCAAATGGCACTTTTGAAATAGAGTAAATTTCGAGGAAAAATTAAGGAACATGTTAAAATCCGGCCCCAACTAAATCTTTACTTTTATTTTTATTTATTTTTTTAACTTATATTTTTTTTATTTAGTTTATAAGTGTCTCGTAATACGCCTCTAGTACCACGTGAACAAATATGGAAGAGAGAAGAAGAAGGAAATCTGAAAGAGAGAACAGAGAAGAGTCACATCCAGGTCCTTTCGAGGTGGCAATCCCTTCTTTAAGGCTCGCCTTTTTTCGATCGTGTGTATACTCGGCTTAGAACTGAATGAAATATCGAAATTGAAATCGAACCATCAGCGTTGGTTACTGACCATGCATTAATCGCTCATTGCTTGCTAAAGGAGGCGACGGCAAATGCACCACCCCCTTCCCCACCAGGTCATGATTTACCCCTCTCGGTGGCAGGTACCCATGCAATAACGTCACATTAGTACATTTCAAGCTTAGAAAGTGACTCAAAAAGAGCGGACTCTTGACAGAAATGAAGCGCGATACAATAAAAACGAGTGATGTATTAGCACACCGTCCAACGCTACCTCACAATGGGAAAGAAATGTGGATTTTTCTGGACGCGACCGTTTTTTGCTTATCGTCTCAGAATCAGGAATTCTGGGGTCAGTGTAAATGGGTGTCTTGGCAGTGGCGGATTCACAGAAGCATATGCTAACCCTCCTCCGTTCCCCCAGAAGCCTCAAATGTTGCCTTCTTTTCAACAGAAAATTGTCCATAATGAGGCCCTATGCGAAAGAAGGGCCCGTAAAACAGCCGAGGGCCGATCCTTGAAATTCGTGACTTTTGGGTAGACTGGATAAGAATGGAAAACGGTGATTGGAGGAGACAAGTCACGTGGTTGCCAAATCGAATCGAAATACGGACTTTATCTAATTGGTTATCGGGCAGTCTTGGAGTACCTGATAACCAATTAGATAAATTCTGTATTTTGATTAGACTTAGCAACCACGTGACTCGTCTCTACCAATCACCGTTTTCCATTCTTATCCAGTCTACCCAAAAGTCGTGAATATCAAGGATCGGCCTGCAGGTGTGCTCTTTAGCTAAAAACCGCCATTTGGTTACAATGCACAATTCTCAGGAAGAGCACACCCATTGTTTTATGAGCTGGCCTTACTTTTCCTGCGACGTTTCAAATTTCAAGTTTTAAGGATGAAATATAATCTATGCAACAAAAAAAAATTGGGAAAATTGAAATTTGAAAACCAAAAATCTCCAAAAATGCACACCTTGATCGGAAGAATGGCCTTTTAAAGGATTCCCAACGAAGACACAGGGATTTGGATGATATTCGGCTTCTCAGAGGGACTGGAGGTATTGGTTCATGACCAGTAGCGAGGCGTGCAATTTGACAACGATGCACTTTCTTCATTTAAACTCACTGAAAGAATCGAATGCTTCGGTCATCGGCGATGACTAGATGTTCCGACCTTTCTAATGTGTTTAAAGGGGGGAACAGAAACGTTGCCAAATTGCACGCCTCGCCACTGTTCATGACATAATGTTCAAAGAAAACTCTATTTCGGTCCATTGTGTTCCACGAAGTTGCGTGCTTCGTACGCGCGAAACGTGAGGAGCAGTGGGGAGGAGGGAGGGTGGGGGGAGGGGGGAGAAGGGGAACAAATTTGACTGCGAGGAATCCTTCATCCTTGATCGGAATCTTAATCAGACGTTGCCATTGGCTTGCTACGGCGGCGGCCCGGCGCTTGCGTATAGAGGCGCGCGTATTCGTGAACACTATTAAATCCTCACAATCGGAGAGTTGAGGATAAGTTGGAAACAAAGACCCCGCGTAAGTCCGGTCACGTCCGGCACGAAATAGCTCATCGACATCGCATCGGCATGGAGGAGGGACGATGCTCGATGCTTGATGCTCGATGGACGATGGACGGTGGACAACGTACAACGTAGCCGCGCGCGGTTTCAGATAGATTACTTTCTGTTGAAGCGCAGCAATGGATTGGCGGGGATGAGCGGGGTGTGCATCAGAGTTGGGACGCACTTTCAATATCGCGTCGCAAACTGAGATAAAAGCGTCAACTTTGATGGAAATCAAGTCAAGGAAAAAATTTATTGAAGTCTCCACAGAACTATCAAATTGAATCTTATCTCTTTAAAGACCTGGGACCAAATAATGTTCGGTCCCGAGCGTAAGTTACGCACGATCATGTGACCGTGCGTAAGCTCTTTGATTGGTCGAGACCGCACGCAAGATGCACGCAATTCAATGCTCGGGACTTAACATAATTTGGTCCCGGGTTACTGGGTTAGTTTAAAAGACCAACACTCCTCCGTTTACATGCATAGGGAAGGTAGTTAACTATTCGCACACGAAGGAGTTGGAATTGCCTATACGACGAATTGAAGGCGCCCAAACGAAACCTCGTCCTGTAAGTGTTTTCATCGATAGTCGCGTGATCCGAAATGAACACTTTCCAATGTAAAATATAGGCTAGAGGAAGACAACGAGTATACTCGGGCTTGGCCCATACCATGGGCGGATACAGGGAATTGTCTTTCTCTCTCTCTTCCCATTTGGAAACGTGCGTTAGAAAAGGACAGAAGAGGGGGCCAAAGTCACGTGATGGCCCCCTTTGCTATCCTTTTCTAACACATAAGTTCAAATGGAGGGAGAGAGAGAAAGACAATTCCCTGTATCCGCCCATGGCCCATACGGGGTTAACCCGTGCTATCCCGATGGTGTGTTTTCGCACCATGCATTCCTTATAGTTTGCATTTGCATCATAGGAAAAAAAAAATTAAAAAAAAATTAAAATTTAATTCTTATTTTTATGACCCATATTTGGTTACTTTATACGAAATTATTACGCAAAACCTCTCTCCTGAAAATTTGTCGAAAAATAATTTGTTCGAAAAATAATATTAATGCCTCTTCTTCTGAGACGCGTCACATACAATATTAAGACGGTTGAAATCAATTTTCTCGGCTTAGCTCATATTTTTCTTTTGTTGGGCGGCTCGAATAACTGAGCGTGTCTTGATATCTTGAAAATAAAAACGATAGGTCACAGCGTAGTCACACTAGCACATAGCACACCGTGGTCCAAAACTGAAAAAAAGTGACCAAAAATATCCGTGATGAACAGCCATCAAAAATCATCGTTATAAGCTCAAATTATAACTTTCCATTGACATTTCTAGGTTTAAATTACTTGCTAAAAATGTTCCAGCTGTAATCGAAATCGTTCTAAAAAAATGTTTATAAATGATAAAGTGATGAGAAATTTACATTCTGATTTTTGGCCATTTTTTGACGATCTCAGACCATAGTGCGCCGGCCGCAATGTCCTCTTGGCCAAGCATCGGGAATCAAGTTTTCACTGGAAACGAAGCTCTGCAGCTCTGCTACTCAACTAGTGTGTACTTAATTACTCTGTTTCAGTCCCATCTTGGACGGACCTGTGTGTAAAGTAAACTCGGTGTTATGAAAGTTGCGACCTCACCTCCCTTGAAAGAGCCAGGCGGGCGGCGCTCACCCCCCCCCCCATCCGATCGAAGACTCCTCCGCCATGAGTAATGCTCCTTTGCGCGCTAAGAGCCTGCGCGGATTCGCGGAGTCAGCCAGCCAAGCTCATAGTCACAGTCACTCGCCTTTGAGTCTTTGCACTCTTGCCGTGCCTCCAATGCCGATCCTGCAATCGCCTTTTTCAATCCACCGATGATTCCACCGGTTGAGAAAAGATTACACAGCTCAGTTCAGTGCATGGCTGAAATACACGAAAATGCTCCGATCTGTAATCTTCACTCAATCGGTGGAGATTCCGTTAATTAATTAAAATATCCGCAAGTTTTTTAAAGTCACCGACGACTCCACCGCGGTTGAGAAAAGATTATAGCTGCGAGCATTTTCGTGCATTACAGTCATACACTGAACTGAACTGTGTAATCTTTTCTCAATCGGTGGAATCACCGGTGAATTGAAAAATACGATTGATCGTACGCAAAACGGCAGCTCTGCCCGCAATAGCTAGTTTGCCTCCGTCATATATAGCGGCGGAGGGTGACGCAAAAGCATATATACGCTTTTTGCTGGGATAATTTAAAGTTCGGTCGCGTCTCGCGTATCTCCTCCCCTTTCCTCGACCCCCCCCTTCCCCCCTTCCCCCCACCTCCATGAATTTGAAGCATCGGAGATGTGTCAGGCCAAGTTGCCGAATGTATACCACCGTTGACGATATGAGCAGGGCTGCCGTTTTGCGTATAATCAATGCTATTTTTCTATTCACCGATGATTCCACCGGTTGAGAAAAGATTACACAGTTATGTTCAGCGTATGACTGTAATGCACGAAAATACTCTGATCTGTAATTTTTCCTTAATCGGTGGAAACTCCGTTGATTAATTAAAATATCCCCAAGTTTTATAAAGTCATCGACGACTCCACCGGTTGAGAAAAGATTACAGATGCGAGTATTTTAGTTTATTACAGTCATGCACTGAAGTGAACTGTGTAATCTTTTCTCAACCGGTGGAATCATCGGTGAATTGGGAAATAGCATTGATTATACGCAAAACGGCAGCCCTGGATATGAGTCAAATTTTAATAAGGACCGTATTAAGCAAAACTCCCGTTTTGCAGATCATGACCCTTTCGCTCACCACATCCCTAATAAGGTACACGGACATTCTGGATAAAATTTTGCATCGGTTACATTTTAAAACTCAAACTGTTATTTTGACTTTCAAATTTTCTACTTTTCCGCAACGAATCTGCGGCCAGCAAGTGATGACGTTCGACCTTGGTCAATGGTCATTGCTAAAGATAAAAACAATTAATTAAGTTTTAACTGTCATGTTGGATGATTCGACAGTACTTTATTTTGGAGTCTTTTGAGTATTCATATAGATTTTGACTCGGAAATAAATTCAAATAAGGAAACAAGTGGTACAATATATGGAGGACATTTTTATCAGGGGAATCAACTGAGATAACAATTGTTTTTTTGTTTTTTCATGAATGCTTTATTGGAGTTTGTTCAGTCCTAATCGATATCATATGACGAGACTCCAATCGGTTAAAATGAGAGCTTACTCATGCCCAAGGTCTGACATGAGATTAAACCGTTCAAAGGAACGTGAGTAGATCATTTCAAAGTTTGAGGGAAAGGACCAAGAAACGGGTGCTAAAGATTGATTTTGCAAAAAAACTATTCATCGATTTTTTTTTTTTTTTTTTTTTTTTTTTTTTTTTTTTTTTATGAGAGGAACTGTGCTACCACCAATTAACCTGATCGCTTTTATACAAGGGCCGGATAATGAGAGGTAACCGTATATTAACTGTTTGGAATCATGATTTTATATTGAGAAAGATTTTTGATTTTGACTTATCGAAACAAAGGTGTTAGCACGCTGTATCAGAGACAAGCGGATTACTTCAGCTCCCGGTTGCAATAAGTGGCCGGTCGGCTGACGAAGATATGCTGAAAAAGTGGTTTGGTATAAATACAGTGCATTGTGTCATAAAGTCAATGTTTTGTTCAATCATCGCCTGCCAATAAGTGCATGAAACAATTGGATTTTTTTTCCTCCCGCGGATTTCTCGGAACTAACAATAAAATTGCGATATCCTACTTAAAACAGCTTGACTACACTACTGGCTCTGATTACTTGCATTAAAGTTCATCAAATTTCTTCGGCATTTTTGATACATTGTATATAAAAGCGCCACGCAATTATGAAATAGATCTGGAATATGATTACAAGCTATCTAGTCGAGATCGTAACATGGCGTCTCATAGGTACTTAGAGGTAAGCCGGAGTCAACTCGATTGAATCGCCGCTGTTTTGACTCTATATATATATATAAGGGGGTGATAAGTCGACCAGTAGCGGCTCATGTTATTTGGCAACCATGTTTTTTACGATTTAGATCTATGCTCAAATATCGATTTTATCGGGGGTGCAATATTACATATAGGGTTAAATGAAAAGGACCAGTTGTTCCCAAACTGCACGAGCCACCACTAAAGTCGACCAAACGACTTGTCAAAGTCAACTTATAGCCTGTGGTGGTTGCTCGTAACCAATCGAATGCAGTGGCAACAAAGGATTCTCTCTATTTAAACCAATGTAAAATAATCGATCTTAAAGTGGTCCTCCGAACCCCTCAAAATTGATACTTTTGCATAGGTTTAAATGGCAAAAAATTCATTGTTGACAAATTGCACGAGCTGCCGCTGATCGATTGTTGTTTTCCTGCTATTTAAAACCATGCATAATATCGATGTTTCGAGAGTACTACGTTGAACACCCTGAGGATCGATCCATTTACACTAATAAAAAATTGTGGCGAAAACGGCTGTTGGCATAGTTAAGTTGTCCTGAAAAGACATGATGCTTTTTTTGAACGAAAATTAATTCCGATCGTGAAACCCTAATAATTCCATGCTAGAAATTTTATACGGAAAAATCACCAGAAATTATTTTTAAAATGACAATAATATAATTTACCAATAATATGCCAAAAGTATTGAAAATTACTTTGAATATCTTGTCTTTTTAAAAATAACCGTTTGTGATTTCTAGAAACTTTCGTTTGTAACTTCTGCTCATCGTTACGGCAACGTCTGTGACACCCTGTACGTCGGATTACTAGAACAGCCCATTGAAAGAAAAACGCAATATTTTATTGGACCTCCCAATCCATAAGATTTCACAAAGGAAAATAATTCTCATTGAAATTATGGAACTATCATATAAATCATGGACATTTAAGAAATTCATTTTAAAGTTACCAGAATCCTTATAGACTCAGCAACTATTCATTTTATTGCATTTAATCAACGTCCGATTGAATCAATGCTAATTTTAGTAAGTTTAAAAAGGAATTTGTGAATAGGCCATAATTTATATGATTATGGTTCCACAATGGGTCTGTTGCATACTTTTGCTACAACAATATAGAACCTTGATTCTTATGTAAAATTCGGCGGAAATAACGATGCGCACATTAAAAACGTTCGAAACCCACTCATTAACTCAGAAAATCACTTCAATTTCAAACAGCCCCGCGCTACACTAGACACTATTTGCACCGGTATACTACTACATAGACGGAACCACCGTGCATAAGTAAACAACAACGTAACTACAAAATGATGGAATTTCTTTTTTGATGCGTGAAATATAAGCTGCATTTGCTGTCTGGTCTTTTTGGTTTATCAAAGATTAAAAAATAATATAAGAAATATACGCATCTAAACGAAACATTCCAATGTTTGTAAGTTCTGTTCATGTTTACATAAACGAGATGGATCCATCTATGTAGTTATAAGTCGGTCATATAGTGTCTAGTGTAGCGCGGGTTGTTTGAAATGGAAGGTAATTTCTGACTTAATGAATGGATTTTGAAAGTTTTTAATGTGTGCATCGCTATTTTCGCCGAATTTTACGTTAGAAAGAATGAGTTATATTGCTGTAGCAAAAGGACGCAACAGACCCATTTCAACATTTTTCTCATTGTAGTCACGTGCCTGGCCGGTTTTCGATTCCTTCAGCCGTGGCTGAAAAAAAAAAAATCATATAGAGGTAACATTTGTGTCTAAACACCCTGTACATCGGATTACTTTAAAGATGCAATGAAAGAAAAAGCTGTATTTTAATCACAATGTTGCAACTGCGCTCTCTTTGCAAAATGCAGCCAACGCATTGCCGCCCCAACTTTTAATTTTAACAGCGGCTTCGGGGAATATTCGGTCACGCCGCGACTCGACGCGGGCCGCTATAAAGTAGCAGCTCAGCGCGGCGCTGCATCATCTCTCACGCCTCCTCTGCTTACAACAAGAACGTGCTAAATCTCCCCCCCCCCATCATTTTCTTCAAACACTTGATTTTTGTGGTAAATGGATTTGTTGCGCACTTTTGTTGGAGCAATTTTGAGCATTGATTCTGATACAATTAAAAAATAAACAAGTAGTTCTCCGTGCGATCGCCTGAATAACACGTCTGATTGTAATTTATTATTATCCAATTACGGTTAGTGTTGCATTGGACTTTTTTTCTGGCTTTTGATGAGCGAATCGTCCATTTTAAATTAGAAACCCGTTTCCAAAACAAGTTACCAGCGCAGTAAATGAACTTAATCTTCATCATTGAGAAACTAAAAAATCTAAATTGTTGCTAGCATCATCTATTTGTACCACGCACGCGTGTATCGTTTCGAGTGTCCCAAAGAGACTGGTAATTGTTAAGGCACTTGGGGGGGGGGGGGGACCAAAATTTATCGAAAATTGTCTCTGAATTCAGGAAAAATAAAAAATTAAATTCCTCGCGAGAAAGAAGGAAAATTATAAAGTAAAAATTGTTAGTGCACACAAGGGGTTTTTCTGTTTTCCCTGTGAGGAATCTTTTAATCCCTTGTGGGCCCAGCCCGAGTTTACTCGATTTCTCCTCTAGTCTATTACCCATCGTTTCAGTCTTCATTCCGGATAAACGCGGTTATTAATGAAAACACTTACAACATAAGGCTTCTTTGCGCGCCTTCAATTTGTCGTATAGGCAATTCCAACTCCACCGAGTACGAACAGTTAACTACCTTCCCTATATAAACGGAAGAGTGGCGTTCCTTTGAACTAACCTGCGGGCCGATCTTTGAAATCATTAGATATTGGCTGGTAGACTGGATAAATGAAAGGCTGTGGTGCTGTTAGTCCCTTTAAAGTGTTAATTAAAAAGTAGAGCTCTTTAATCAAGTATCCCTCCGCTACATTCGAAAAGCTATCGGCTGCTTGAAACAAGCCGATAAAAGCAGATAGCTTATCGAATGTAGCGGAGGAATACTTGGTTAAAGAGCTCTACTGTTTGATAAACTCTTTAAAGGGACCAATAGCAGTCCTCCATTTATCTAGTCTACCAGCCTCATCTAATCATTTCAAAGATCGGCCCGCTGGCCCTTAAAGGGAAACCATTAGTGTAGGCAATTTTAAATTTCCGTATTTTGACCGCCAATTCGGCCATTTCTGCCCACAGTGCGCCTAGCCGATGGCCCTTTCTTCTATTTTTATCGAGCACTTGCTTTCCGTGCTTTTAGAAAATATATCTCCAAAAAATGTGCGTAACCAACGATTTGTTTGCGCATTAAAGACAGTTCATGACAAAATAGTTCCGGTTCGGACTCAAAGCCTAATAAGCGTGTAATGCGATTACTCGCTTCGACGTTCATTTCGTACTCGCTTAACCGTAACAAATGAGCAAAAGTTGCAAACGAAAGTTTTATCCTCTCTCCTCTCGAAGGAGAACACATTAGTATTTGAATTTCTCGGACTCCGTCCCGGAGTTGGATTGGATCGTTGGATCAATTCCTCCAGGCGCGAGTGCCAGCGACGACTTCGAATCCGCACTCGAGCTTTGAAAAACACTTAGTGAAGTTAAAAGACAGTGGGTGAACTTTCATGAGGTCATTCGTAATCAAGGAGCAAGGTTAAATAAACATTGCCTAGGCAAATAGGACCGGTAAGTAAATGAGAAGAAAGTGTTTTTACCACTGCACTGGTAGCGAAATATGTATTATACTGTACAGTCACGCTTTAGCTTTGGTTGTTACAGCAGTGGCTTTTGGACCTGCTTCTTCAGTTAGTTAACGGATTGTGAATGATCTCCAAAAGACTTATTTGATGTGCAAGTATGCAAAACTATAAGAACATGGGCTGTATTTTTTCTTCTTTTTTTATTATTCTTCTTCTTCTTCTCCGTATGAGGATTGCTAATTTAGGAGGTCAATCGTACACTTTAGTTAAAATGTCTCATTCATCAAAAAAACCTCAAAAATATGGGTAACACCACGGTCTTTTTCAGAAAAACAGTTCACAGTTCTATGAATTGAAAATTGCTTCAATTGTCTCCTTATGGTTCCGCGATGTCTTCTGGTTTCATTCTGGAAAAACCTGCAGCGAGTTTCTTCGAAAATGTGGGCTCTATTGGTTGCTCAGGACGTCTCATTCATCATGAAAAAAAATTAGAAGGTGGGCCATAACACCGTTTTTGAGGGGGGAAAATCAAAGCTCTGTGAATTAAAAATTGCTGAAATTGTCGCCTTGGCGCCACGCTGCAATGCCTTTCAGGCTTTATTCTTGGAAAACCGAGTGTTCCGCAAATTTCTTCGAAATGTTAGGCTCTATTACAGTGGCGTAGCTTTGCAATTTGGCAACGTCGCAGTTTGTCCCTTTAAAGTCATGAAAAAAATCGAACTATTGAGTGTTCAGTGAGTACCTTCGCATTCAACCTTTTCCATGGGGTTAAATGGACAAAACACAACGTTTTCAAGCTACAAAGCTGCACGATACGCCATTAAAAGACAATACTACCTATACAGTGTACTCTCAAAATAAAGATAAATTGCACCCACAAGAATTTCACTATTTTATAGTTAAAAGGGCGTGCAATTTGTAATTTTAAGTAGCTGAATCGATTTCAAAACTTAAATTTCCACAGAATCACAACAATTGTCTCTCTTTTACCAATTGTTTTGTCCAAGTTGTTGACAAAGGAGAATTAGAGCCTCAATACAAATTTTCGGGTGAAGACTTTTCTAATTATTATACGTGGTTTAGCTGATTTGACTTCCGAAAATAACAAATTTCAGACTTTAAATTAAATTTTACTTATGAAATTAGAGGATGTCAAGACTGGTGCAATTATCGGGCTCAATCTTGTTTAAATACACACATATGCATGCCGTTGTGACAGTTCGTGAGAGGTACTATTGGTTGAGAATTGTAAGACTTTGCCGTTGCTAAGGTGACCATATCACTAAGTTCCCCGATTACTACAGCTTATTCATTTATCATTTATCATTCTCGTTCGTCGCCGTTCGTTAACGGAGAATTAAACGATGGTCACCATAGCAACAGACCAAGCTTACAATTCCTGGCCAATCATAGACATTCTCAACTTTCGCGGTTTAACCAATAAATAAATGATCTGTCTGTAGATGTGACTTAGGCATTTGCCGACTCTCGATAACATCCGTATATAATACTTACAACATATTCTTGAAAAGAGTCAAACTTTACAACAAAAAACTGTAGTTGTCTGATTCTACATTACAGCGCATTGAGGCCATATAGCATGAAAAGGGTTTCTTAGTTTCATCTCTTTTTTATTATTATTATTTTTAATATGTGTATATTTTGACTACATAGACGCAAGCCTTGGTTGGAGTCCAAATAGTAAAAAAGAAACTGAACAAAAAACAAAAGAAAGAAACAGTGTTCATGCTATGTCAGCTGTTATGTAGTAAACTATTTTTTTCCCTTTCCGTATCATCTGCATCAGCATCATAAACGCATAACTTGATTCGAGTTTCTCGAATTCCTAGGAATAATCTTCCTATGGCCCCGCCTCTCACCAAAACCACGTTTCATTATACATCTCATCAATTCTAGTATATATAGTTCCTAAAGTAGGCATAAATATACAAACTGATTATTTAAGTGCAGACTATTTTTCCCGCCAATCCACAGTTTTCAGGTCAATCCATCAGACGATGATGACGGCTTACGGTGGGTGTTGAAACGTCGTGGGATTATTGCTGTAGAGTAACGATTGTACGCACTCTCGTTGCTCCTCGGCACATGGTTGCCAAATATACTAATCACAAGTCTTTCACGTTTTAATCGATTTAACTTACAAGACAATAATGGAAAATATTCGATCTTACTCGTGGTTTTTGGTTAAGCCTTTTGATAATCGATACTTAAGCAAAAGCTCTAAAGGTATTTTGAATGCGCGCTATATTGTGCATAAATTTTATACTGAATTTTGCTATGTATCTATTTACTTTTTCTATAGTATTCTTGGAAAATAATTGGTCCTACTCATTTTGAGCCTTATGATAATCGTTACCTATAGCTCTTATTATTGCAAAGATTCTAAAATGGACTTTTAATGATTGCCGGAGTGTATAAAATTATTTATGTTTAACAGTGACTTTTAAGATGTATCGATTTACTTTCCACATCAGCGACGATTGAAAATAATCCACCCCCCCCCCCCTCATTGAGTTCAGTTGAGCCTTTAGATATTTGATACTTTGCCATAGGCTCTAATGGAATTTATTTTTAATGCTATCTGGATTTTGCATCGATTTTTACGATGTATCGATTTACATTCCATTATATTGCAAGGAATTTATTCGCAAGGGGTCTGGTTTAACAATTATACAATCGATTATTTTGCAAAGGTTCAATTATAGGATTTTATAATTAAACTGGAAATGATTTTTTAATGCAATCTGGCAACTATGAGAATGGTTCGTCTCGGCTCGGATGCGTCTGTTCTTGAATCATTTTCCTTCGAAGGGGAATTTTTTTTTTTATCTAATTATTCCTTGAGAGTTTTACGAACTAATAACTTTCAGTCTTATTCCCATCGGTGCATTAGCATCATTCGAAATTTTAATATTAGGGTCAGGGCGAGAAAAATAATAAAAGCAAAGCCAGGCGATCTAAAGAGCTTGTAAAACATTGCTTCAGATATTTCATTCTCATTTTTTTTTTTTTTTTTATTTTTTTATTTTAGTAGGAAGAAGGGAAAGAATTGAATATCGGAATGTTAACTCTTCACACCATGACAGCAAACCTTGACAAGCGCGTATCCTATAAACTTGGGAGGGGGAGAAACTCATCTATGGATGGCAAAAGTTCAATTTTTGCCCATTTTTGCCACTTTCAAGCGCAAATTACAGCCTGTCACCCTCTTGTTTTGGCCTTTTCAGTCACTAAGGGAGGGCAAGTGCCTCTCCGCCTCTCCCCTCCACGTTTACGCCCTTACACATCGACTTTTAAGATATTTGCTAAACATATATTTTTACTGTAAAATGATACTAGGTTTTATAGTTCCGGAGCTGCGAATTTGACCCGATATACATGGTTTCAATAAGGTATTCCTTGTTGTAACGTCGCAAAATACGATTTTTTTGCAATTTGACCTGAGCGCGTATCTCCGAAACCGGGACTTTTGGGAAATAAACCACACAAAACAAACAGGAAAAAAAAAAACACTTCGGTAGCGGGGACAACTACCAAAGGTTTTGTCAGCGCTAACAAACCGTCTTTTTTTTCTACGCATGGTGATGCGACAGATGCGACAACCAATCGTCTCACCAACTATTGAGAGTAGAAAAGGGTAATGTATGCAGCCCTTGATAATCAATTTCCAAATAGATATTTTGGAGAAATTGAGCTCGATTAAACTTTAAATTGACCTCGTCACGAAAGTCCTACAGAGAGAGAGAGAGAGAGAGAGAGAGAGAGAGAGAGAGAGAGAGAGAGAGAGAGAGAGAGAGACCCTACTGAAAAGGTCACGATGTTGGGTTTTTTTTCTTCTTCTTTAAATTATTTTTTTCTTGATTGATTAATCACGTAATGTGGACAAATATCATTCGATCCTATTATCCTCTTAAATTTATCACTGTAAGCTCTGCTCATTTATTTATTCGCACTAATTCATAACCTGTTTTATTATGTTCCAGAATTTTTGCCAGAGTTGTCCTCATACAAATGTAAGTACTTTTACATTAATATATATGCTGCTATTGTGTTTCTGCAAGGCCTTTAAAGAGATTTTGTGAATTTTGCATTTCGCTAAAATGTTGATTTTTGTCCTTCCAAGTTCCAAGAGAAGCTTGAACATGTTTTTACTGTACTTGAAGGTGTGATGTACATCCCAATAAAGGTGACGCTAGAGTGCCGATTTCCGTTCAATTAAGCCATGAAAGAATTTCCAAATCTAACTACTTTTCAGCTTCTAGTTACAAATATTATAGTTCCGAGTAATTTTCATTTGTAAGAAAGAGATTTTTTTAGTCCCTATCTCGCGCTAGTGTAAAACATAGCCTACCTATAGTATCTTTCCTCAGGAAGCACTGGAAATTTTTAACAGTTTTTTTTTTTTTTTTTTTTTTTTTTTTTTTTTAAGCTGGTCCTTTGTGTTCTTAGATTTTTTAACGAAGGGAATTCAGAAAAAACTAAAATCCTTCCTTTTTTTGTAAATTTTGGTACTACTATTGGTGGAACTGAGGCACTATGCGACAGATCAACTTTAATTTTGAATTAACTCATGTTTAATCCTTATAATAAATTATTTACTTTTAAGATTTAAAGAGGTTACGTACAAAGGGTATCCCGGCAAAAAATGAATCGCCCGATTTGGATACAATAAGATAAAATTGCATGTTGGGACAATATACAGTCAATAATTTATATGTGGAAAATACTAATATTCACGATTTTTTTTACTTCTTCCTGAAATTGTTCAAAAATGTTATCTCGGAGGTTGGCTTTTCTTCAAATTATCAATTTTAAAAATGCCTCCTTTAAAATGTGGCAAAAACAAGGCTTTCAAAAAAAAAAAAAACTTTTTTTTGCCTTTGCATAGTTTCTGAGAAAATGACATTTTCTGTTCAACAAATTAGTTCCCAGAAATCACCGGTCATCTAAAAACAAGGATACCTTTTTTGTTAATTTTTATCCATGTTTTATACTTTTATCCTCACGCAACTCCGTCCCACTCTAAAAGCTTTAAAATTGAACCGCTCGGGGGATTCCAAAATTTTAAACGAAGTGAATTTTGAAGATGTCTAATTGAATTTTGCACTAACCTAAAATGGAGCTGTTGCAAACTTTAGCTACAGGCTTATTAATAGCTGAAATTGGGGCAATACCCAGTAAAAATAACGATTAGCGCACCAAAAAATCACGAAATCCACTCCTAAACTCACAAAATGATTTTAAACGCGAGACCGTAATGCCGGCCGGGGCCGCGGTTTTCATTGGGTTTCCCTATCTTCAATCACCGCCATCTACACGAGGTGTTCTCGCAACACCACACAAGAAGAAGAAGAAGAAGCATATTTGCCATAAGAAAACCGCGGCCTTGGACGCCATTACGGTCTCGCATTTAAAAGCATTTTGTGAGTTTAGGAGTGGATTTCGTGATTTTTTTAGTGAGCTAATTGTTATTTTTACAGGGTATTATCCCATAATCAAATATTAATAAGCCTGTAGCAAAAGTTTGCAACAGCTCCATTTGGGGTTTCACTGTCTAAAATTTTTGTTTTTTTGTCTAGAACTATCTTAATTCCTGACCCCCTTATACCTCAGAAAATGCTCAAACTCGATGAAAAGAAAAGTCCACAACAGAACCATTTTGCAAGACCGCGAAATTATTCAAATCTGATCCTTCTGCAATTAAAAAAAAAAGAAAAAGTGAGAGGGTCACGATTACGGGACAATTGATTCGTCGTATCTCGCGCGGCGCGGTGCCCCTCAACATTGGCGGATGCGCGATCCTGCCGCGTGCGAACGTTTCAAGATCGCGCGCGCGGATCGAGAATCGAATAATCGCCGGGGGAAAATGATAGGATCGCGTTTTGAAGTAATCATCAATGCGTATTGTTAGGGCGAGCGTAGAAAATGAACGTTTTATTCGAAGCATCCTCTCAATAGAAAAAACAATAGGATTTTCTTCAATTTCCCCCCTCGCGAAATTCAAATGAATGTACGGACTTATAAACTTGACGGCCCCACTGCGGCAGGCGCTCACTTCACTCGTGACAGATTTCGTGCTTGTTCGCTCTCGATAGGAAACAGTCTCCGAGTGAAGTTCTTTGCCTCTCGAACCAGCGTTGCCATGATCATATCTAAAATCAGATGTCGGTTTTCTACCATTCGAATCTATGAAAAAGTTTACATAGGAGTATAATGTGGAAATTGAACTGAGCAAAGCTAACCTCTATTTTAATAAACAATGTAAACAACACCAGCTAATACCAACTTATGTACAAATTCATACCAATTCTAAAACAAAAAGTGCAATAAATGCTGCGCAACAAGCTAAAATGTATTGGATTAGCAACGAAATTAGGTTCCTTTGTGCTAAGAAAAAATCTTTATACATAGATGCTCAAAAAGCCAAAACTATAACATCCTGGAAATGTTACCACAGCACCTGCATGGCCAAATTTTCTCGAATGTATTCAAAGACCTTAACAACCTAATGGTCAAAAAATTCCACACCATTGAGAAGAAACTAAATGAACTCAAAGCGAAAGAATTGGTGCAAAATGCGAAGAAACTTTTACAAATATGAAAAAGTATCAATTATTTGGAGGTTGAATCGATTCTTCTCCGAAGGTTCATATGAAGAGGGGTCGTACTTTTCAACGGATTTACACTGTTTAACGAAGCTACCTGGTGGTATCCATTGCCATGGTTATCTCTGACGGTTCTTGAAAAATCGGTTATATCGCTTTTCTACCAATTGAATCAATGAAAAAGTATCACGATCGATACCATGTAAAGAGGATCGCACTGTTTAACGGAACTACACTGCTTCATGAAGCTATGCCAGGTGGTATCTTTCGGTTCTTGCAGGCGCATTATGCACTTCAACCCAGGCCCATCTGTCCCGCCTCAAGTATGCCACATTTTCGTGCCTATGTAGTTTAATATTTTTGGTCCGTCTCTGATATTTTTTGGAACCTGCAGAGTGTAGACCAATCAAAAAGCTTGCTTAGCTTCGCCGCAGTCTATTGGCTTCCATTCATTGCTAATCACACGGAAAAAAAACTACGGTGAAAACAACCATACGGATACCTGATTTTGGCACCTGCTAGATGTTATGGTAATGTCAACCAGAAGTATACTACGTTTTGACTAGGTACTAAGTGAAGTTACCTGATTGCATGTCGAATTTACTCAAAGTATCGGTAAATGTACCATACTTCTGGTCAAGTTTACCATAACATCTAGGAGGTGTCAAAATCAGGTATCTGTATGGTTATTTTCACTAATCTTTTTTTTTCCGTGCGCAGATTGGATTTTGTGTGGGAAATTTTATTTAGAAAAAAAATAGTTGAAAATAGGGAAGAATGGAGAAAAGTATAGAAAATAGGAGAAGATTAAGAAAGTAAAAGGAAAAGTACGTACGATGAAGGGAAAAGTATGGAAAAATGGGGGGGAAGTAGAGGACAATAAGAAAAATTACAGACAAATGGGGAAATAGAGAAAAATATAAGAAAATAGACAGAGACAGAGAAAAATAGGAAAAATAGAGGCAATCAAGGAAGAATAGAGAAAAGTACGAAATTTAAGGGAGACTTGTGAAAAAATGGGGGCAGGTAGAGATAAACGGAAAAAATACTGACAGATGAGAAAAATCCAGAAAATTGAAAAAAAAAATAGAGAAAGTAGAGAAAAATAGAGAAAAATAGTGAAAAATACAAGAAAATCATAGAGAAAGTCGGAAGACATGAATGAGAAGACATAAACATATTTCTTCAAATGTTTTTTGTTTGTTTTTATGTATGCATCCTTACAGTTCGACAACGGTGCATCCAATTGAGATGAGAAACAATAGCAAGCTCATTGAGATGGATCTTGCGGCTCATCTGCGCATGCGCGTGGGCAGGCAACGGCAATATTGTGTCAAGGACTATCTTTTTAAACATCCACGAACGGAGGACCATGCAGTGTGCCGGTTATATACTATACATACAGCTCCAGAGTCAGTTCAGAGCACACCCATGTGATCAGCTGATCGTTGAACTTCTCTTCCTCTCTGTATTGCCAGATTTAAGGTTAAAAACCGTTTATTTTACATTGAGTCTTATGGAAAATATATACGGCCTCCGTTTATATCTGGCAACACTACTTCCTCTCTCAGGCTCTTTGGAAGTTGATTATCATTGTATATAAAGAAAGCCTTGCGGTGAATATTTGAATAAACTCAGTTTACAAGACAATGACAACACAATTTAAAGCCCGCCTACGAATTGATAGTGTATGTTGTGCCAGTATGAACTCTCTGCTCTTAAGAGGAGTGTGATGGTCAAATTTACAGTGGACTAGTTTCACAGTGGAAAAATGGAGCAAATGTGTGACCTCTAGAAAAAGAATCAAAATGTGGAAAAGAATTAAAAAAAAATTGTCAAACGAATACTCTGATCTAGAAAAGAAGTTCCACATTTAATTATGGTTACATACTTAGTTAAAAATATGGATAAAACTTAAAAACTGTTAGTATGCTTTATTTGAATTAGTTAAATTACTTTATTCTTAATTTGAATGTTTAAAATGGTAAAACCAGCAGTTTTTAAGTTTGATCCATACTTTTAACTTTGTAAATATTTACATGCAGCCCTTTTTTTTTCAATATGTATGTCTCACTAGAGCAAGAACTTATAGGGTTTGCTGTAAGATGTCGGATCCGAATTCCCAAATGCAAATTAATGCTGCTACAGATAGAACAGGATGTCTAGCATGAGAGGACACTTTCAAAACCTGGAATTGTCAGGGAATTCGATTGTATCAAGGAAAGTACGGAATTATCAGGGAATTTGGATCATAAGCCAGTTTTTAAGGGATTTAGAATCCGAAACTTGGGCTCCAAATCGGTGTATGATTCTCACCGAAATGTCCAACTTGATGAAGCTTGAGTCCTCAACCACGTTCAAATTTCTACAGATATGTGATTTCATGACGTCATGGAAATTTCGAGCTAGGTAAATCAGGGAGTTTGGAAGTTTAAATTTGCTAGACACCCTGTATTAAATAAGCGATTTCTGCAGATTTTATTGTATGTTCTATTATAGATTTCACATAGTTTAAAATACGTTTACGCTCCAAGAAACTTTTCGAAACATCGCGCACTAATTCATTACAATCACAATTATATCTAAGAAAGGTCTGTGTTTTGTGCTTTTCCCACGCACTCTGTTTCTTAGGTTACAGAATTATATAGGACATGGGCTCATTGCCACCATTTCACCATAAAATTGATCTTTCGAAAAAGTTTCGAGTCGAAGAGAATTTTAGTGTTCTCGAGTGTCCGGTGATATACCCATGGAAACCGTGAGTGCGACAAGGACAATATATAGGACTTGGTTTGATATAATTGCGATTGTAATTTAACATGAATGACCTTTAAATGAATAAGTGAAAGTGAAAAGATATTTTAAGATGTATAAATTCCGATGATGCAGTAAAATTTGAGAGATCATGTTGTTAACGAGTATGAATTTTCATTCGGAAAGGCACGACTTTTTCATGGGTAGCTTCACGAGAGTGAGGGAGGTGGAAAATTGATTTGGATCCAATTTAAATCTTAGTGTCATTATGTCATTATTAAAACGCAGTGGCGGCTCGTGCAATGTGGCAGCAATGGACTCCCCCCATTGAAACCTATCTAAAATAATCGATTCTTTGGTGAGGCGCTGTGCCTCTCCTAGAATCGATCTTTTAGCACAGATTTAAATGACAAAATAGCACTGTTGCCGGATTGCACGAGCCGCTACTGTTAAAACGATCTACAGAGGGTGTTTCAGACCACCCGTTCACTATCGTTTTAGCGAAAACGGCGCAAGACATGGTAATTCTGACGAAACTTTCGCAATGTAAATTGACCCCAAAGAATCCAGGGAAAATATTGCCGTCCCCGAATTCCGTAAGATTTTCAGCGTGATTTCCTGAAATGATATAAAAGGCCCATAGAATTTTGGTCGTAGAACTCAGGGGAAAACTTTTACGTGGGGGCCGTCATCTGATCTGCACGACTCTGATGACCGAAATCGGTGTTAATTATTGTTGAAGATTCACTTCAGCAATCGCCGAGCGACCAAGCGTCAAGCAGGCTGGAAAGGTGCGATCAATGTGGCCGTATTTGTTTCTCGGACGACAGGCAGGGCAGGAGGCAGGGAGGTAGACATACCGCGATGAAGACGCATTCTTAACCGAATAACAGTGACATAATTATTCATCGAAGAATGTTTAGAGGTGGCTGTTATGTCTGAGTGATGCAATTTGACCTGCTTTGGTCGTTGACATCTGTTGTCACACTGATCACAACCGGCAGAAACCAGCGGACAAAAATCTCTCGCACCCGGCCCGGACAGGCAATTAACAACAACAATAACAAGAATTTATTCCGATACCTGCGCGCGCAGCTCAGTGGGACTCACTCACTCACGATGGAGCCGCGACGCGCGACGCAACGCAACGCGGCCGCTGCTGTGCTCACGCGCGTCACAAACACACGTTCTGAAGCGTGCTCTTATGGTCTGATATTAACTCATAATTCCCGGTTACGTGCGGACTTGATCGGGCAAACTTTGCCCCCAGGAAATTTGCTCTTTTAAAAACAGACGTGTCTCGTTCGGATTTCCTGTCTAAATAGTTCCCGGGTCAAATATTCGACTTGGTTTTTTGCGAGGAAACAAAAAAAAAAAAAAAAAGAAATTCCAAAAACGCTGCGAGAAGAAAAAAAAAATACTCTTTCTCTGCGGATTCTTGACAAATAAGTCTGTGAGAAATGACAGAATAAGAACAGTAATTCACAGAGCTTGACACTGGATCACATTTTATATGTTACTAGATGTGTTCCAAGAGCGGATAAGTACTAGTGGGGATAAAGATACCCGGATCAGCAGGCTGATTCTGCTCTTTTGGACGAGATGAAACGAGATAGTGGGAATCGATCAATCCTATTGGTTAAAAAGGCATCACAAGACTATGAGAGCATTACTCGGAGTCATTCTTCCAATTATGTTTACATGGTCACGTGACGCCGTTTAAAGCAATGGGATTGATCGATTCCTTCTATCTCGTCTAGTCTCATCTAAAAGAGTGGAATCAGCCAGCAGGCCTGAAAGTCGATCTTTGAAATCATTGGATAAGACTGGTAGACAAGGTAAATAGTCCCTATAGTATATTCCACAAGTTCCATAATTTAGTTTTTCACAATTCCACTTTTACCTCGTTCTTCCTATTTCTTCCTCCAGTTGGTCCTCGTCAGTGGCATAGCGTGCAATTTGGCAATGTTGCAGTTTGTCCATTTGAAGGCGTGCTAAAGATCGAACATTAGGGTGTTCGGTGAGCACCTTCCCATTCAACCTTTTACGTGGCTTTAAATGGACGAACTGCAACGTCGCCAAATTGCACGCTACGCCACTGGTCATAGTCTTCTTTCCATTCTCCATGTGTTTCAAATGGTACTTTTCAATTCAAGGAGATTTCATGGAAAAGTCGAAGAGGTTGCAAGGAAAAGTCACCGACCATGTTTAAATTCGGCCCTTAGGTGAATGCTTATCCATACATCCATACAGACTCCTGAAATCCTGAAGTAATAATTATAATCAAACAAACTGTAGCACCTATTCTACGGCTAGGTATAATTATCTCGATTTTTGGGCAGTTAAAAAGGATACCGAATTACTTTGCTAAGTTTATAAGCAAAAGTCAAGAATGATTTAGTAGCTACACTGCGGACATTTTTTTTTTTTTAGCGAATAAAAAAAAAAAAAATAGCAAAAATAGGTTCCGCTTCGAGCTATTGTTTCTCAAATTCTTAATGCTCTTTAACGAATTGAGACCGTTTTGATCTCTGGCTTGCATCTGCTCTCTTGTGACAATAACACACAATGCGAAAGAGACAAAAAAAAATAACTCAGAAATCAGTAAAATAATAACTTATCTATTCGGTCAATAATAATAGTTCTATTGTTTGCTCCATATCAGTGATTTACTCATGAAGAAAATAAAAATAGTTGGTCGTGACGGTGTTTCCTCCATTGCACCCGAACTAACTCGCAGCGCGAAAAAACGCAGTGGGCGATGAAGGCGTTACGGACGGGAAATGAACCGAGCAATATAATGCAATTAAAATGAGTGAATGAGTGAACACTCAACATCCAACATAATTTTCATGTTTAATTGGCCATGATGGCGGCGGGCATGGTGATGGCGCTAGCACAATCTTTTTTTTTCAAAAATCGCTCGCGAATTCCGACTGAGCATGGTATATGTTTCGCTCTTTTGGATGTATAATATGGTAATGACGATCGATAAATGGGAATAAATAAATAGAAGACCGTTGCCGCCGCGTCATAGGGAGTCAACTCGCACTATTTGTATGGGTGTTGTAATGGAGGGGCCCATGAAACAATGGGTGTGCTCTTCCTGAGAATGGTGCATTGTGAGTAAATGGAGGTTTTTAGCTGAAGAGCACACCTCTTGTTTTATGGGCCCTTCTTCCGGAAAATTCCTCAATTAAAATAGTGGTGTCTGAACTGAAAGGAGGCGGAGAATCATCAAATTATTCAATTAATTGAAAACATTTCCGATAGAAGGGCCCACGAAACAACAGGTGTGCTCATCAGCTAAAACCCTTTATTTGCTCTCAAAGCACAATTATCTGGAAGAGCGAACCCATTGTTTTTTGAGAATTTTTCCGGGCAATGTCCTAAGTTTTCACTTCCGCAAGATGACTTTAAACATTATGGATTGAGGGGGGAGGGATGTCCGGTCCCCTACAAGTGGGCTCAGCACAGTGGCGCCATTTGGGGGAGGGCAGGGGGGCAATTGCCCCCCAAGGATTTTCAATGTGGCCAAAAAATCAAGTCAGAGAGATTTTTTGAAGATTCGCAGGGGGGAAAAAAGTCATCCAAATTTTTGGAGGGCCTCCCCCCCCCCCCCCCCCCCCAATTGATGTCAGAAGAGAGTTAGAGAGATTTTTTTAAGATGCACGGCCAAAAAAAAAAAAAAAGGTCCTCCAAATTTTTGGAGGGCCTTGCCCCCCCCCCCCAAGAAAAATCTGAAATGGCGCCCCTGGCTCAGCATCAGTTCATTGAAACATTCTGCTTTTAAGATCCGAACGAGCGATGACTATATAGATTGATTTTCTAGGACGCGCTTTTGAGGCACCACGGAGGCAACTATAATGCTGGAAATCTCTTATGGACATTTTCACACGGGCTCGGTTTGTTGCCTCACATTTATTAATCTTTAAAGTTAAACAAAAAAAAAACAAAGAACAAAAAATGTGGCGAATCCATTTTAAATTAATTTGAAGTGAAGGAGAAAGATTCCTTTTGAAGTGGCCTTATGGCGTACGGACACAAAAATCTATTTAACTGTCTCTTTGAAAGGATTTGCACAATGAAGGAACTCACTCTTGTCAGAAACAAGCCGAATTTTCTCACCTTAATTACTGGTTTGGAATTCTGTGTCCAGATGGCTATTCTTAAACCTTTTCACTTTCGTTTAGATCATAAATGGATAGTTTCCACTTTCCACTGAATCAATTACAATTTTTGATTGAAAGTATGAGGCAAAGTACGAATATGAGGCAAACAAACCAGAAACAAATCATCCATGCTGCCTCTTTTAGGTATAGGTCTTATTACATGGTGTAGCGGGTAGCCCCTCCATAGTTATATAGTGTGTTGTCAGTGGCGTCGCGTGCAATTTGGCAACAATGTATTCTATCCATTTAAACTCATGTAAAAGATCGAATTCAGGGGGTGCACAGTGCACAAGGAAAATTCGATTTATTTAATGAGTTTAAATGGAGCAGTTGCATTGTTGCCAGATGGCACGCGACGCTACTGTGTGTTGTAAGATCCACAAATCGGCAACCATAAGAAGAACACTGGTGGCTCGTGCCATTTGGCAACCATGTTTTTTGTCATTTGAACTAATGCAAAAATATCGATTTCTCATCAGGGATTTAGTGAATCCTCTGAAGATAGATTATTGCAAATAGGTTTAAAAAGAAATAATCCGTTGTCACCTCATTGCAGGGAGCCACCACTGGTGAAGAATAAAAGTTGGTAAAGGGACTTGAATGAACGAATAAAAGGGGGGAAATTGGCTTGTATCAGGCCACAGGAAACGAATTGAAATACACTCCAACTCTGAATAAAATCATTTTTTCCCATGACGCTTCTCAACTTTTTTGAGGGAAGTGGCCACGGAATGTCGATGGAGCGATTGACAAAAATCAATAGGGCATCATTTGAATTAAATTATACTTGTATTTTATTGATGTAGTTATTATTGTTCTCTTGATTTTATGACCAATTACAAGATGTAGACTCACGAACGAGAAATATAGTGTGTGAACGAAGAACGCAGCGCGACTCTTTTTATTGCATCAATATCGAATTTGCCATCAGTGTTGCCAGATGTCAGACTTAGAGCGCGTTTTTTTTACCCATCGGGGCTGTTACGGCTTGTGAAATTCGATGCATCGATGTCTCCTCTATTTATTAACCTATATATGCAAAAGAATTGATTCTCGGGGCGTTCAACTGAACCCCGAAAGAAATCGATACTTTTGCATGGGTTCAAAGGTAGAAGAAACGATGGCCGATTTGTACACGAGCAGTGGTGGCACTAGTGGCTCCTGAAATGCGATGTATCGATGTCTCCTCTCTTTAAAGCTATTGAAAAGAATCGACCTTTAAGGAGTTCGATTGAACCTCCACGTTGACGATACTTTTCCATTGGTTCAAATGAAGGCAGAGCAATCGCGTTTTGAGTTTACAAAGGCATTTTTCAATTCACCGATGATTCCACCTATTGATCAAAATATTGCACAGCTCAGTTCAGTTCATGACTGTAATACACGAAAATACTCTGATCTATAGAAACTCTTTTCTTACCCGACGCGCACTATAGATTTCCCGGATATAATTTTAAGAGTGAAAAATTAAGATTACGAACAACGGATAGCATGATGACTGGATAACTTGTGACTTTTTCCATGTCATCGCTTAAACGAATAAAAATAACGTGGTTTTCTGAAGAAGAAGGAGAAGAAAAAAATCAACATTAAAATGTTTTTGAAGCACAAAAAACAAAAATTCATGTTCGAAAAACCCCAAAGTGCGACGGAGTCTCCATCACTGCTTCGGCAAAAATGTACAGATACTTTGATAATTTTAAGATTATTCGACCGCGATTGAGAAAATATTACAGATGCGAATTTTTTGCGCATTAGAGTTATGCACTAGACTGAACGACTTGGGTAATCTTTTTGTTTTAATCGGCGAAATCGCGTATGGATGGAGAAGAAATTAATTTACTTATTCTATCCTGAGATCTGGCAAAACTGTTTATCATCTTCTTTCTCAGCGAAAGCGGAAGAGCTTGCATAATTCTCACGATTTATTTTAAGCTCGCATCAAAATCTATTTAAAGATTAGTATCTTCATTTTACCCTATCAATTTCGATTAATGTCATTTTTTACGTCGGTTATATATTTCAGTGTTCTGTATTCGTATAATAGTCCAGCGTTTTGCCTGAGCCGCGAGGCGCGTTAATTTTATTTTTTCTTAACTCGAACCTCCCAGCGCGTTTCATCAATTCCGGTGGCAACTTGTCAACAATTCATACGACCAATTTAAATGAATGTAAATGTATCGATGATGCAGCAGCTCAATATGCCCTCTCCCATTGGCGTACGCAGGATTTTTCTTGTAAGGACACGCGATGATAAGCGTTTGACTGAAAATTATTCCCCCCTTCCCCCACTCCCAAAAATTGGAGGTATGGAGGTATGGTTTATCCCTCTTAGCCTTCACATATGACACTGCCCTCTCCCCAAGAAAAATCAAATACATCGATTATTTCTTTTGAGGTTATGGATGATGTATGCCAGATCGCACGTGCTGCCACTGCAGAGATAGCTAGTGCAATCTGGCAACATTGTTATCCCTTCATTCGAATCTATGTGCAACAATCGATTGTTAGTTAAGTGCTATTTTGCCATAGGCCTTCCTTCGCACGCACTCAGATTAGAACTGTCAAATTGGCAGAGACAAATAGAGACCGAGCACTACGTTAAAATACATTGGGAAGATTTGAGGCACACTGAATTTTCGGGGATTCACCAGAATAACATGTAAAACAACAGTCAACACCTTGAGATGTTTCATGGTGTTGAACGGTGACATTCGGAAAACACGGGGGGGATGGGCGGGAAGAGAGGAGGAGGGTTCTCACTATTCAACACCATGCGACGTTGATTGTTGTTTTGTGGAATCCGCAAGAATTCAGAGTGCCTCTGCAGCAGCCAGTTAGTGCTCCGTCTCTATTTGTCTCTGCAAATTGGTATCGATAAGCCGAGATCCACCACAAAAGGTCGGGTGAGCCAACCGTTGCAGGTTCCGTTGGTTAAAACGTTGTAAAAAAAACTGTGCAATTTGACGACCCGTCAAACTGCACAGTCATTTGACAATGGATGAGGTGTCATCTGCTCACCAATCTACTGTCAACAAAACAAATAAACCCATTTTTGAGGTGTTCTGGTCAATGTTATATCCAAGGGTACCGTCTCTATTTGTCTCCAGGATGAGCGCCCCCTCCCCTCCCTAGAAGCCTCAAATTTCGCTTTTTCCAACAGAAAATAACAAACAAATGCTCCGTGCTATCCTTAAATTTTCATAATTCTTTAGCGTACCCCCCCCCCTCTTCCCACCACACAGAAAAACTAAAAGTGTCTGGTTCTGCCACTGCACTAGACCTAACCTGTGAGACTTCTCTGTGACGTCTCCCTCATGAAACCGTCTTGTATAGCGTCAAACGTGACGTCACAGTCCTTTATTCAAGATGCGCCTGCCCCTTTGTCGCACACACACGCCTCACACACTGGAGGATGGATACATACACTAGAGACGTCAAAGCGGCGGATCGCATTCTCTGGACTTATGACTCTTGTTCGTGAGAAAGACGGAGCGAGGGAGCAGACGAGAGAGCTTTTATAGCGCATGCGCGTACAGAGCGAACAATGGGAATAAAGACGCTATCCAACAATGGCCTATGAATGGATGATGTGCACAGGAGTCAGATGGACATAGTCAAGGATATGAATTGTAAGGAAGGGGGAGGAGGGGGGTGTTTGTGGGGGAGGGGATGGAGGGAAGAAAGTAGAAGTATTTTAGAATATGAACTCGGAAGTAGCCAAGACGTCTCGTCGGCGTCGTTTGCGTCTGTACGGCGACGCGGCTATCGGTGCGCATGCGCATTGCGTTGGATTAGATTTCAGTCAACGATCCGCACCAGGAACGGAGGAGCGGAGGGGTGGAGGAATCGAGGAACGGGTCATCCTTCCGAAACTCGAGTCCACTACTCCGGTCCATTGTTGCCACACATACAGAACAACTAGGGCTGCCATTTTGTGTATATTTATTGACAGTTTTTAATTTATACCGATGATTCCACCGCACAGAAAAAACAGAAAAAAAACACTTTGGTAGCGCTGACAAAACCTTTGGTAGAAAACTGACCCAGCAAAAGACTTTAGTTGAGCCAACCAAAGGTTCTTTACGCTTAACTAAAAGAGATTTTGCTGGGTGAATAACAAATTTCGTTGGCCCAACTAAAGTCTTTTGCTGGGTCATTTTTCTACCAAAGGTTTTGTCAGCGCTACCAAAGGGTTTTTTCCGTTTTTTTAGTGCGGAAAACATTACACGGTTCAGTTCGGTTTATGACTATTAAAACACGAGAATACTCTGATCTGTAATCTTTTTTTTTTACCGGTTGAGTCATCACTGACTTGAAACAAAACTTGCTGATGTTTTTAATAATTGAGGAGTGCTTCGGTAAAAAGGCGGATAAAACAAGGGGTTTGCTCGTGCTCCAAAAACCTGATTTCAAAATAAGATTGTATGAGATTATGAAGAGTTGGATTCGGGTTTCTTAATCAGTTAAAGAAATATAGACTGGGCTCTCTAATTGTCTGGGAATTCAGAGAAGTTTTCCTCATCAGAATCTCACGCATTGAAATTAGGACTTTTTAGCACGAGCAGACCCTCGCTGTTTTATCCGCCCTTTTACCGAGGTACTCCTAAATTTAACGGCGCCGATTCCATCGATTGACAAAACATTACTGATCAGAGTATTTTCCGGCATTACAGTCTTAAACTGAATTGAACTGTGTAATTTTTTCTTAACGGGTCGAATCATCGGTGATTGGGGCAGTTGCAAGGGTCTGAAATTTTGTGTTTTTTTATAAAGAAAATGATAGTCCTTATTGATGAGGTGAGATCAATGATGGCTTTGGTTCTTCCTATAAGTATCCCGATTTTGGAGATACACACGTGTAAAGTTGTAAAAACCGTGTGCGTAGAGAGGTCATTACGCGGAATCCCCATTTAATTTAATCGCATTTAATCGCAGCTTTCTCTTTGCTGAATAACTTTTCTCAATATAGGAAGCTGCGATTAGACGGGACTTACTCCCGGCCCCATTGTGACCTCCTCATTCGATCGCCATGTTCGATTTTTGTTGAACGCTTTTACTGAGTTTTTCAGTGGATTTTGAAACATTTTGAAGGTTTCAATCTTTTACGTAGAAACCGATCCTCCATAACTTTGTAGCAAACGTTTGCCACGGATCCATGTATGTGCAAGTGCATGTGCTCTAACATGATTGTGCTCATTGTAATATTTGCTGAATTTCCCTGCTGAATTTTACGGGGGTCCGCAAACTTCATCACGGCCCTCTTCTAAAAAAAAAAAAAAAAAAAAAAAAAAAAAAAAAAAAAAAATTGAATAAAAGGATTGTCTCTTCCACCGTCATTTCTTCGCGATCATCGCTTTCCGCATATCTTCTCTCTTTCTTTTACGAACATTAATCCATCGTAACATTTGAAAAATTATAATTTTGATTTAATTACGCTGACATTTAATTTCGTACATCAAAAAAACAACAACAGCGAATTTTTACCTCTTCCCCTTTATTATAGTTTTTCTTGTAAAAACGATTTCACTTCATTTTTCTTTGGAGAAGAAGTCGTAGCACTGAACAACTGATGAAAAGTTTCTGCTGAGCGCGTTGCCGAATTTGACTCAATCTGCATTTTGATAATTTTCCCTACGAGCCTCTCGGGGACCCCTGGGGACTGTGGACTGCAGTTTGGGAACCGTCCCTGGTAAAACTGAGCATAAAAGATCACCTAAAATAGTTCTAACTGTCACTTAAATTAGGTGATATTATCAAGAATTATATTGGTGATATCTTCTTGTTTAGGTGACAATAAGGTAGTTGCAAAGGTCTGAAATTTTGTGTTTTCTAAAGAGGAAATGACAATCCTTGATGAGCTGAGAACCATGGTGCCTTTGGGTTTTCCCTATAAGTATTCCAATTTTAGAGATACACACGTGTAAAGTTGTAAAAAATCGTGTGTGTAGTGATGTCACTACGCGGAATTCTCATTTAAAACAATGTATTTTAGGCAAAAATATCATCTCCCGAACAATGGGACTTAATTATAGAAACCAAAGGCATCTTTGTTCTTAGCTATAATATCAAGTACTTTCATTTTCTTTAAAAAAAAAGCATTACATTTCAGACCATTGCAACTGTCCCATTGGAACAATTTTATGTGATCTCTGGTGCCCAGATTTACCAGGGTCAGGCTCACAGTATAACAAAAGTTAGTAAGAGCTCCATCATAAATTTAATTTTTTTTTTTTTAAAAAAAACCTTTTGCTTGTTTTCTCCCCTTTTTTATTGAAAGTACAAAAAAACAAAAAACAAAAAACAAAAAAAAAAAACAAAATCAAACCGCCATCTTTTAAAATTATACTCATAAGATTATTATCCCGAGCATTGCCTGAAATTTGACAACGCTCTATCAAGCTTAAAAGACTCATACCACTATCACTACCTTCATTCAAGTGCGTGGTGAGAAATAAAAAAACAATGCCGCTGACTTCCCCATGAAACTGAAAATCTCACAATTAAACCTTCAACGCGTGCGACAGCCGTCTGTTAAGCAACGCGCAGGACGCGAGCGCTCAGTGCGCGCCCTCTGCGTTACTCAGCTCGGTCTCATTTCAGAAGTATCTTGGATTTTTTTTTACCCAGGTTTACCAATTTTTCCGTGAATTAATTTGATGAAATTTCCCAATGCATGGGTCTGTTGCGTACCTTTTCACCTTTTCACCCTTTCTGCGAGTTTCATTTTTTTGAAGTACGTATTTGATGAAAGGAAAAAATAATTCATTCATTAATTAATTTATTCATGAATTTCATTTATAATTTTTTTGATCACGGGATCGTGAATTAAAACAATTTCAAAGTTGTGAAAATGTCGAGCTATTTGAAAATGGTTCGCGCTTGACGGGAAACTGATGATTGCGAAATAGATGTAATAGGACTGTAATAGATAGGTTGCCCGTAAACCGGAAGAAGTATTTTTGCGCGCCATTGCGACTATTGAAAAGCGTTAGGTGTTAAGGGAATCATTCTACTTAAGGTCCGTGTAATGGGTCTGTTGCAAACTTTTGCTACAGCGCTATAGAGTGTGCAATCTTATGTTAAATCGCCTGAAAAGTCCAATGATGGCATCAGAAAGCAATGAAATGCAACAATAAACTCACAAAATGCGTGTAATGAAATCCAAGATGGCGGCAAAATATCGAGCAATCTGTATGCATGCACCACGAACATCCAAGGATAGCCAACCTCACAATATCCATCACAACCAATCACAACGTAAATAAACACATAACCTCTACCTGCAGTGAGGTTGTCAAAGTTGGCAATCCTTGGATGATCACGGTGCATACATTCAGATTCCTCGATATTTTGCCGCCATCTTGGATTTCGATAAACGCCTCTTGTGAGTTTAATATTGTACTTATGGACTTTATGATGCCACCAATGGACTTTTCAGGCGATTTTACATTGGAGTAAACACTTTTTATCGCTGTAGCAAAAGTTTGCAACAGACCCATTAGTCTACATTCTAGTATTGTAATAGTAATTCTATAGTAATATTCCCCCAAACAAAATAACACCACTTTGAATTAAGTCTATTATCAATAGAGATTATTATTATTGTTACACAGGTATATCGTAGCATGCATTTTGATAATGATCCATTTTCCCCATTAATTCTAACCCATTGAAATGGTCGAACTGTACTGTGTGTTCGGTCACTTCAGTCGGTGCACTCACTCGAATTAGACCTTTTCGAGGGGTCTTAATGGACAAGAAGAAACGTAACCAAACTGCACTATTCGACATCCGTAAGTGCGGATATCGTGCGGGGAAGTTTAGTTTCAGATGTTTTTCCTAGCTTTTGCGCTAATGAAATTGATAGTTCTCCCAAAAATTGTTTGTGTATCTGAAGATTTTGAGGGTGAAAGAAAAAAACACGGCAAGAAAAGTAAGAAAATGAACCAAATAAGCCATCAAAGGGCAAAACAGGATACTTTATAATGAATTATTTCTCCTCACCTTCGTTTTTCAAACTGTAGTGGCTCGTTACATAGTTTGTATGGTTCCCTCCAATTCCTTCCTTATCAGTGGCGAGGCGTGCGATTTGGCGACGTTCTTATTTCCCGTTTAAACACATTATAAAGATCGAAGTGCTTGGTCATCGCCGATGACTGAACCGTTCGACTTTTTTGGTGAATGTAAATAGAGAAAATACATTGTTGCCAAGTTTCCTGTCTCGCCACTGTTCCTTATCCTTCTTTACTTTATATCCGTCGCGGTAAATAAGCCGAGGCAGTAATTTATGTGAAAAAAAGTTATCCGAATTATCTGTACTCACAATTATTTACCTTGACCTTCGTTTAACCATTTAGAAAGTAGATCGTTCGTTGTGTCGCAGAACTATCATTTTGCATTCATTAAATGACATTTCTCAATTCACCGATGATTCAACTGGTTGAGAAAAGATTACACAAGTCAGTTCAGTTTATGATGACAATTAAACAACGAAAATACTCTGGTTGGTAATCCTTTCTCAGTCGGTGAAATTATCACTGCCTTTAAAAAACTTGGGGTTATTTTAATAATTTAACGGCGATTCTGCCGATTGACAAAAGATTTCAGATCAGCGTGTTTTTTTTTTTTTTTTTTTTTTTTTTTCAGCATTACAGTCATACACTGAACTGTGTAATTTTTTCTCAACCGGTGCAATCATCGGTAATAAATGGAAAAACACCATTAAATATACACGAAAAAAACGGCAGCTCTACTGTTGAGTCGCGAGACCGTTCTTTTGATAAATTCTTCTTCTTCAAGTTCGTGAGAAATAAAAATTAATTTGCTCCGTATTTTGCCTATATGTTAACCAATTGTGTTAGCAAAAACGCACTTCAGCACTTTTCTAAATATTGGACGTAATGTATAAATGGACCAAATACCGTTGGCCAAAAATTTTCGAACAAAAAAAAAAAAAAAAAAAGCACGCACTCCATAAATGGACGAAGTTAAAGTGGACGAAATACTTTCTTCTGAAAAAATTGGACTAACTGTCCTTTAACCGGAATCTCAGTAAGTGAAATTCACAAATGTTTTCACATCATTCGAATGAGTGATGAGCTAAAGTGGTCGCGGAAACGCTTTCTAGGAGATTTTTTTCTTAAAAACTTATGCCTCTTGTGACGGTTGTATTTTATTAAAGCGTTGTTGAGCGAAACAGTATCAAGGGGGTCCTTTTTGAATCGTGTGAATTTTAAGCATTGTTGAACGTAAAAATAAGTGTAAATATTTGGTCGCGTAATAAAAGATGAACCACTCGACGTTCGAGGCATCTTCAAGATGTTGCGGTCACATGAGTTTGCTTTGTCGCAGCAATCGAAAAGAAGAGAGAAAAAAGCTTTCTCTTACAGGAAGGCAGGACAGGAGGACAAGAGTTCATTCCTGAGTTTATGATTGACTATGAGGAGTTGCATAATGTTTGAAGGAGCTGAAACAGTGCAATGCTCAACTGAAGAATACAGTTAAATGTCGCGCCGCTACGGTTGCTGCTGTTCTAGTTATAAAACATGAATATCTCGGATTCTTTCCATCTTCGAAGCAAAAATATTGCAGACCACTGATGATATTATGGTGCAGCTCTCCTGCTGTTCAGCATTTGCTCTACCCCGCTGCATTAAACTCATAAATTTTGCCTCCACGTCAACTTTCTCACATTATACAAGTTTACAATATACATCCTTTTGACTACGCATTGAAATATGATTGACGTATCCTCAGTGATCTCGCGTATAACGGCAATGCTGTATTTCGACCATTTACACCCTTGTAAAATATCGATTCGATGGTGTATACTGGGCAGTGGCGGCGCTTAGAATATGGCAACGTTACACCCAGTCCATTTTAAAGCCTGGAAATAGGCCAAAATATTGGAGTGCACTCTCTCATATCGAAATTTTACATAGATTTAATTGGACTAAATGCATTATTGCCGGATTGCACCCAACGCCACTAGTAATGAGCACCCCTTCCCCCCAACGCCCATAGTTCGACCTTTTTAACTGGTTCAAATGGAAGAATAGTCCAATCTAACGTAAAAACCAGCGAAAATCACGAAAATCTCTCGAACAATAAGAAAGGCCATAATTCAGTAGTATGCTCACATAACTGCAATAACGGCAAGTTCGTAATGGCGGTTCAACGTAGGTATCATAGGAGATTCCTGTCTATTCTGTTACTTTTTCCACGGAAACATAGAGATATGTCTCAATTTAGATAGGAATCTCCCATGATCCTGCATCTCTACGCCATTAAGCCCGATTCTGAGAGTGAATTTCGTGATTTTTTCGTGTATTCACTCATCGTCATTTTGACAGGTTTTAATGCGGAATCAGTTCCTCAATCCTCTTTAGAAAAAGTTTGCAAGAGCCCCATTGTTTTTTCTTGTCTACGTAGAAAACGAAAAAATGTAAGTTGTGTTATGTTCGATTTAAGTGAACTAGTTTCGACGCATATTCGGATACGTTCCTATTCCTGTGTTGAAGTCTCCTTTAGTGATGCTGTGAATTAAATGGCTGAGTTTGAGAACTTTGTTTGAGATATTGAGATATGATTCAGCTCCAATAAACCGTAATAAATGCTCAATTTTCCCTCCAAGCATTCAGTTTTAAAAACTGAGAAGTAGGCATATTCTGTGTAATCGAATTAAGTAAGCTACTTTCGACGCATAATCAAATACATTTCTATACCGGTGTTGAAGTCTCTTCAAGTGAAGCGCTGCGTGGTTGAATTCTGACTTTACTGTAGATATTGAGGTATAATGAGGTGCCATTGAGTCTCAATAGGGGTAAAGAAATATTCGTATGTTTGCTTCAATCTATTCAATTTTAAAAACCTAGGTTTGAATTGCCTCAATGATCGACTGTTAAGCGGGCAGCGGTGTGTGGCATGTGTTTTTGAAAAAGTTTGGTCGAAGAATTCACCAATGGTTTAGTGCTGCGTTTGAAATTTTAGCAGTTACCTCCTTGCCTAGGCCCTATAGGCTGTATTTCGGTAACGGTCTCCTGTTTTTAGTTTATTTATGATGTCATTTGTGTTTTTTTGTTTTCGTTTTTCGTTTTTTTTAGAGCATGAGTGTCATGCTCTATTGAAATCGTTTCCACAAGGTCAATAATGCTTTTCTTATAGGAACGGCATGGTTCGGGGGTCCGCTCGGGGGATCGCTTGGTTTCAGTATCGAGAACGGGTCCTCGAGGACCGATTGACCCATGTGATTCCGCCAATCCGGTGTCCTCCCAATTTGTCGCTTTTTCTTTGTGGCGGGAGTTTTTGGCCAAGATTGAGGTTAAGCATTTTTGGGAATGTAATTACGTTACTAATTTGGATCAGACTTCAACGAAATTTTCTGTATGAGATATTGGGGTTTTATATCAGAGGATTGTGTCCATGTTTCGTGTATTCTGCGATTTAAAATGCATTTAGATGATTTCAAATTTCCAATCCTGTTATTGTTGATGTTTCGGTCCGCTAAAAGAGTTCGTTTGGGGAACGCGATCGGCGTTGCGTTTTAAGGTGAATCCTCAGCGACCTGTAGTAAGATTCTCATCCGCTAGATAACGCCACTGTTCCGCGGTCCTGAAACCATGCTTTTTCCGCCTTTAATCGTTAATTGCGAGAGCTAGAGTTAACTTTTCGAAAATGTAAGAACGTTGCGTTCTAGATCAAATCCTAAGGAAAATTTTAAGACCATTCCGAGCCATGGACGAAGATATAACTAAGAACTGCCGACTTCCTATCTCCGCCCGTGTTAAAACCTGTTAGCGGGTTTTCGAGCGCGACCGCAGCGCTCCAAGCAGCAGTAAGGGTCAACTAAAAGCGAACCGCTGCAGCGGTGGCCGCTCCGGCTCCCTTTCTCCCATGCCTTCCCGCAAATGTATACCGTGTAGGTAATTTGAATCACGATTGAACGAAGGGAACAAATGATCAGCGAATTAAAAGGAAGCAAAATCCGCTAAAAAGCAAACGTCTGGAGTATTTCTTGAAAGATTCCTGAATTGTCGAAAATGATTAATCAAGGACTGAAATACTATACACCACAGTTAACCTCAAAACGGAATCAAACAAGAAAGAGTACATAGACATTTGTTTTATTAGTAGAGATCAGGCGACTCTTTTAATTTGCTGATGATTTCTGTTACCTTGTCCAAAGTTGATTCTGGATTTCCCTTGCTTTCGATCTTCCATTGAGATACTGAGTTATCTGATCCTCTTGGGTCGCCGACAACAGTTGACAGCCATGCCATAACAGACCAACTCCAACAACGGTTTTAGCAGTAGCACAGCATGTAAGCATGGACACATCGCCAGGATCGCTCACTTGAAAGAGTAGTTCAGCTGACCGCTGCTTGGAGGGCTGGGGTCGAGAGCAAAACAGGACTAACAACAGTCTAGTTATATCTTCGTCCATGGTTTTGCGACGACCTCCCGTCCCCTTTGCCCTCCCCACGAACTACTGCACCTACGCCTACAACAGTTGCTTGCCGCGTTGTGCAGATTGCATGAATGATGTGTGTCCATCTACTTCATCCCAATTTCACAGCCATCACGGATGCCACGCCCGCCACGGGTCTTCTACCTGGTTTTATGCGACATCGGTCATCGTGGCTCAGTGTTACATGGTAATCAGCGGCGGATTCGGGAAAGGCACGCCCCCCCCCCCAACTCACGGTAGCCTTTGCCTTTTTTCAACAGAAAAAATCCCATAAATTCCTCCCTGCAAATTTGAAAATTCATAGGCGTGAAGCCCCCCCCCCTAAAAGAATTTTCTGGATCCGCCATTGGTAGTAATTTTTGCGGCACACTACGCCGGATTCCCGTGCAAATTCCTACATTTACCTTTCTCCCTTATCTGTCAATGGGCGCCCCCCCCCTAATTCAGAAAAATCAAAACTTTACAATAAAAAAGAATCGGAACATTCGAAGATCAAATAATAACGAAAGGAGTAAGAGTTAACAAACTTTATTCTTAGTTTACTTTACAATTTTAATTAGGGGCGTAATTTAGGGGGGGGGCAGGGCGGGAAGTAGCCCCCCCCCCTAAGCAGTGGTGCCCAACCACCCCTTGCCACTATACAGCTCGCCCCCCAGTTTCAGGATTCCTCTCCCCCCAGATCTAGACCTCCCCCTGATTTTTACCCCACCCCCTCCTGATTCAGACGACATCATCCTTCCCACCCGTCATCTCCCTCGCCGTAAGAAGTTTTAAAATCTAGGGGAGGACTGGGGCAATTGTAACACGGGGCAAATGTAACAGTGCTAGTTGAGGCACTTCCAAGCGGAAAAAATTGGAACTGCGGCCATTAATGTATTGTTTCCTTTAATCCAACGTACCATTCTAAGTTCTACGGCAATCCATGCATGATTACGGTTTTTACAGGGAGTTCGTGGTTTTCGCCCATTTTCGGTCATGGTTTTGGATTGTTTCACTTTCGGTTAAAACCGGTTAAATAAAGTTGCTCGGTTAAACTTTTTGCATGATTTCATTCCTTATGCCCTAAGGAACGTTTTCGTGCAAATTTCAAATTTTTAGGTTATGTTGTTATCCAGTGAGACCTGTTTAAAGAAAAAGTGCGGTTGTGGGGCAGTTGTAACACGACTGCAGGGGCAGTTGTAACATGTCGTATTGAAGGTTAGTTTGTTGCATTTGTTGATAATTGTGAATGCATTGACATGGAATGATCGGCCAGCGGCGGACTAATCAGTGGCAGATCGGCCAGGGGCGGACTAATCAGTGGCGGACTAACCAGTGGCGGATCGGCCAGCAGCGGACTAACCAGTGGCGGATCGGCCAGCGGCGAACTAATCAGTGGCGGATCGGCCAGCGGGGGGAATAACCAGTGGCGGATCAGCCAGCGGCGGATCGGCCAGCGGTGATGGACTAACCAGTGGCGGATCGGCCAGCGGCGAACTAATCAGTGGCGGATCGGCCAGCGGGGGAATAACCAGTGGCGGATCAGCCAGCGGCGGGTTAATCAGTGGCGGATCGGCCAGCGGCGGACTAACCAGTGGCGGATCGGCCAGCGGCGAACTAATCAGTGGCGGATCGGCCAGCGGGGGAATAACCAGTGGCGGATCAGCCAGCGGCGGATTAATCAGTGGCGGATCGGCCAGCGGTGGACTAGCCAGTGGCGGATCGACCAGCGGCGGACTAACAATCATTCCATAGTTCATGAATCATTCCAATCAAAAAAATGATGATTCCAATGATTGATTAAGGGGGAGGAGGGTGGTGAGGTAGGCGGGGTGGTGAGGGGGGAGGGGTGGTGAGCGGGAAGAGGGCGGTGGGGAGGGGGGGGGGGGGGTTGATGAGGGGTTGATGAGGGGGGGGATGAGGGGGGGCGATGAGGGGATCTTTCAAGATTGTCTGCCGCAGTTTCTATTAAATGTTTTGCCAAATGTTTCTGCAAAAGAGGAGGAAAGGAATCCAGTATGAAGGGGTAGGGTGGGGGGAGGGTGAAAGGAGGGGTGGGGGGGTCGGCCGTCGTGGGGGGAAGGTTTCGGGGGATGCTGTGAAATCGGTCAGCATTTTTCATGTGCCCTTGTATTGGTTTCTACGCTTCCTGCAGGGGTGGTGGGTAGAAGGGGTTGGGTGGGGATGGGGGCGGTGACGGGGAAAAGGGAGTGGGTGGGGGAGTCAAAAATTGGATACACTACCCCTCTCTTACGTGAAATTAATCATAAGACCTTTTTGGAAGTGCGCAAGTCTCATAACTTGCATCTTATTCATTTGTTATAATTGCCCCACGCACTGTTACAATTGCCCCTACCGCGGGGCAATTGTAACATTCGTCTGGAAGCTCGAAAAGTTGTTATAAAAGCTGTAATTTTTGGAGTATGAGCTTTATGGCTAAGAATTCTTAAATTAGATAGTTTGGAGGTAATCCATGCAAAATTCTGACGTCCTAAGTGCAAAAATAAGGTCTGGAGAGCTAAAAATGTCGAAAGTGTTACAATTGCCCCAGTCCTCCCCTACTAGTATGAACGTGTCTACATTGGCAACTACCGTTGGCAACGAGAATTTTGCGAACTTCCTTGAAAATTCAGAATCCTCTGGTCGATAATTACATGATTAGAGAATGTATAGGCAAGAGTTTTGGTTTTGTTAATTTAAATAGGTTAACTCTTAGAATTCATCAGGACAATGAAAATAAAGAAGGAATAGTTGTACTCAGCTTTTTACTATTTCTATCATCTGATGCTGTCACTTTATTCATAATATCAAACACGTCAAAAATAGAATTACTTTTGATACAACTACATGCTACAATCACTTACAATTTCTACCATTTGGAAGGATAATTGATTTATTTTCTATTTTGGGCGGAAGTGGGGGGGGGGGGGGGTTCTCTAGACTTGCCCGTCTCTAGGTGGTGTCCCCTAGACCTTCCATTGACATTCAAAAAGTTGCCCCTCCGGGCAATTGTTTTGCGGGTGCCCATGTCTTTGTCCATGGTCTCTGAACCAGAAATTGAACGTTCTTCCGGTCTGTGGTTGCCTTCTTTTCTCATAAGTTTAGACACGGCCACCCTGTAAACCCCACAACAAGTTAAAAGTCCGCAATCCGCACCCTCGACCCGCAGCCACTATCAAAAGTAAATTGCCGGTTGACTTGCAGGTACTCTCCTCCTCCTCCCCCAACTTAGATTAGACACAAATATAAAATTTAAAAAAAAAAAAAAAAAAAAAAAAAAAAGTGAAAAATAGAATGTATGTCCCAGCAAAGGGCCCCCTCCACAGTTTTCCAAGAGAGGGAGCGACCCCCTTGCCAGCGTAACTCCGAAAAAATAATTCCAACTGGGGTCCAAGTAACTCAAGTAAGGTCTCAAAATGAAATCAGATGGATCCAAAATTTTAACGGCGAGTACCGGTAAGCTTACTCTTTTGATCGGTCCAAACCGAATTGCGATACATCGATTTACTCTCGAGATATCGATTTTTCAAAGGCGCGCGGTATAGGGTCAGAAATCTAAGATTCTCTAAAATCCGCGAATTTCGACTCTCATGGACCTAGCATGCGCCGTGAGAAGTCATATGTGAGTTTTTTGAGTTCACATGAAGTTCATTAAGGGCCCTGACAAATGTCGGACCGATAAAGTCTATATCGGGGGGGGGGGGGGGGGGGCGTGGCCCCAACTCCAGCGTAAGTCTCACGTACAATGTCTAACTGCGGCCGCGGGAGGTCCCATAAGATCCGTTTAAAAACTTGGATGGATCTGAATTTTTTTCAAGAATTATCTAAAAGCTGAAGCTACCGCCCAATCCAAACCGCAGTGCGCAATCCATCGATTCGTTCTCGAGATATCGATTTTTCAAAGGCGTGCGGTCTTGTCAGATCGACCTTAGAGGGGCGCTGGAGGCTGGAAAAAGGCGAATTTCGTCTCTCACGAACCAGTCGTGTGCCGTATTATATCGGTTCCGCTTTTTTTCGGGTCCCAATGATGTCCCGAGAGGGCTCAATGCAGTTTCGAGCCAAAAAATATCATCTTAGGGGGACTTATTAAAAATATCAAACTACTCCCCGTTTCAGCGTAACTCTGACAAGAAATGTCTAACTGCGGCCGCGAGAGGTCCTGTAAGGTCATTAAATAAACTCGGATGGATCTGAAATTTTCGAGGTTGTCAGTCACAAGCAAGCGCTTTCGACCGGTGCAAACCGAATTGCAATACATCGATTCACTATCGAGATATCGATTTTTCAAAGGCGCACGGTCTTGTCAGATCGAACATTGAAATAAGCTGTGGATACTCTGTATCCGCGAATTTCGTCTCTCATGGACCGTTTAAGCTCCCTTAAAAATCGAATGAGCTTTTTTCAAGTTCATATTACGTTCCTTAAGGGCCTTGATGAGTGTCGGATGACATTTGATCAATATTAACATTCATTTTTTAATCTGAGACAAAAAGAGCTGAAACCATAAAGACGAAGAATTTCCATCGTGATGACTTTGGTTCAAGCGAGGAAAATTCTATAGAAGTCCCAAATAACTAGACTAGACTTTCCGGCTTGCTAGGATTGGTATTAAGAATTTCCTTCCTGATGACTTTGGTTCAGGCGAGAGAAATCTAAAAAAGTCCCAAATAACTAAACTAGACTTTGCGGCTTGCTAGGATTGGTATTGCGTCATCCGATTTTAAAGGAACTATCACTATCGAAATCGATTTTCAAAACCACAGTATTCACGTCGCCTCGTGAACAACTGTTTCAACACGCTATAAGTAAATTTTCATTCCCACTTTGACCTATCAAGTTATTTTTACAGCGATCACTGTTATACAAACACAAATGCAGCGTTGCGATTGACTTTGTCGCAGTTTTGTACTATCAATATGGAACTCCACACTTACAATGATTTACGGCCGACACTCATGCTCTCTTTGCTAACACTGTTCCAGTGTTGCAAGTTCCAACTTGTTTTTTTTTTTTTTTTGGTTTGGATTTTTATATTATTTTAATTAATATATTTTTTTTAGTTTTTTAGTCTTTCATGTTGTATCTATTCTTCGCTGGTAATTTGTTCAGTTCGGTTTATTTGCTTTCTTTTTTTTTTCATCCTACCTTACCATGGTAACGATGTCAATATGGTAATGAGCAAATTTTTCCAAGACTTTAACTAGCAAGTTTTGCTGACGCCAATAATTTTCAACTGCAACTGAAACTGCATCAATACAACTTTTAAAGCCACCAAACGAATGAGTATCTCTGTCAAAGTTGTTTTTCTATCTTGTAACAAGTTCACCTAAAACAAATCGTAATTTGAACGATGCAAATTGAAATAATATTACTTTTAAGGTGTATAAAGGTCATGCTGCTCCATGATGAAATGACCGTGATCATTTTGCCATGGTCATCCCGCCTATTTTGACACTTAAAAAGCTTCTTAATTTCACTGATTTATTACATTTACGGTCCATTATTGCAGAGCTTGCTGGAAAAAAAGTACAAACCAGAAATATTTATTCATTTGGTAGCTTTAGACGTATATTTATTATGCTATTTCTTTGACATTTGTTGGTGTCAGCGATAAGTTCGGTTATCTTGGACGTATGGTATAGATCTCGCCTTCCATTTGAGGCGTAAAAGATTAGGAAAATAAAAGAATATAAATGGAGGGGGGCAATCAGGGATATCGGAGGAACCTAACGAAATTGTCATTTGAACTTTCGTGTATCCCCCACCCCCTTATGGGTCATACCAACTGTATAGAACATGTTTAAGTCTCATATAGTACTACGTTTCTATTTTCACCTGGAAAACTTTGAATTTTGCTAAAGACTATACCGGCCAGCCCGTCGGTGCCCTCCTCTCTTCTGAAGCGAATTCTACAGTCCACACGGTTCGGGAGAGGCAATTTCACTCTCACTCAATAAGTTTCATTTTTTTTTTTTTTTTTTTTTTTTTTTTTTTGGACGGCGTGGCCAAGTATACTTTCAAGGGGCAGTCGAGTAGTCAGCTTAGCTTACATGCTTTCTCGGTACCGTAACAACCAGCGGGAGTGATGGAGGAGGAGGAGCGGGTGGTGAGAGGAGAGGGGGGAGAGGGAGGAGGGGGAGTCGTCGGCTCTCACATTGAATTGACAGGATCGCGGAGTCGGATCTCATGATTGGGCGCGATAAAATTGAATCAGCAGCGTGTTTGGTTGTTGGTTGGCAACGAACAGCGACAAGATAAAAACTGGAACAGGAAGACGCGTTCTGATACCTATATCTGATCCGACTCCATTGGTCTCAAAGTACAAAAACGGTCCCGACTCTCAGTGGAGCCTCACCGTAAATTATTTTGAGAGAGAACTTTTTACACTAAAAGGGTCCGAGTGTGAAGCTGCACAGAAAAAAATAAATAAAATAAGTGATGAAATTATAACTTGTGGTTGATTTCGCCCCGACCAAAATGTATGTCTCCCTCTCTCCCTCTATCTCTCTTCTCTCCTCCATACCTCTCTCTCCATCTCTCCCTCTATCTCTCTCTTTCTCTCCCTCCCCCTTCTCTTTATTTTGTTAGAAAAGGATGACAGAAGGTCATTACATGACTTTGGCTTCTATCTCGGTTCTTTGCAAAATAAGAGCGTTCAAAAGAGTGGACTAGCATATCCAAGGAGAGGAGGCAGGGGGTTTCATCTACTCTCCCCCCTCCGATCCCTGAAAAAATGCCGAAATAAAAAAATGAGTCATAAAAGCAGTAAATTGTTTTTGTTTTTTTGTGTAGAAAATGAAATGGGTCTGTTGCGTACTTTTGCTACATCAATATGACACATTGTTTCTAAAGTAAAATTCTGCGAAAATAACGATGCGCGCATTAAAAACTTTCCAAATCCACTTATTAACTCATTACCTTCCATTTCAAACACCCCGCGCTACACTAGACACTAAATCACCAACTTATAACTACATAGATGGAACCATCTCGTTTATGTAAACATGAACATAACTTACAAACATTTCAATGTTTCGTTTAGATGCGTACATTTCTTATATTATTTTGTAATCTTTGATAAACCGAGAAGACCAGACAGCAAATGCAGCCAATAGTTCATGTATTTAGAAGGGAATTCCATCATTTTGTAGTTACGATGTTGTTTACTTATGCACGGTGGTTCCGTCTATGTAGTAGTATACCGGTGCGAATAGTGTCTAGTGTAGCGCGGGTCGTTTGAATTTGAAGTGATTTCCTGAGTTAATGAGTGGATTTTGAATGTGCACATCGTTATTTTCGCCGAATTTTACATAAGAATCAAGGTTCTATATTGTTGTAGCAAAAGTATGCAACAGACCCATTACTCGGTGAGCTGAAGACAATAATGCCTTTGGTTTCTAATTAGTTTCATAGTTCTGATGAAGGTGCGATTGCGGCCAGAAATACATTGATTTAATTGAGAACACTACCCGCTGCGTTGTGACGTCTCAAAACTTACGTTTTATTTTGCAATTTGACAGAGGTACCTATAAATCTCCAAAACCGAGACACTTAGAAAAAAACCCAAGTCACCTTTATTATCAGCTCATCGAGATGTTGCCTTTTATTTATAAAAAAATCCAAACTTTTAGGCCCTTACAACTGTCTCATTATGCAAGAGCTTATTGACTTAACAAGAAGAATATGACTTAAGTTAAAACTTTTAATGTTGTTTAGGCCGTTTAAACAAGGATTAGATCGCCGAAACACTTGCGTATGGAGGGGAAATCGATACATCGCTTTTAACAAACAGTCATGCCATTGCTTTCCGACGTAATATGCTTTTGTCTCTCTTTTTTTTTCATTCTGCCCGATTCGCTTCGTCCCAATGTACGGCAATGCGTGGCTTGAGGCGCATGCGGGTCACAGGTCGACTGTGCCCAAAGATCCTAATTAGCCGGCCCATTCGGTGATCTGGATCAGGATCTCTTTTGCCACAATCTCTGCTTCTTCTTCTTTTCTTTTCCCCCGTCGGAACGGAGGGAGGCTGGCCGAAGCAAAGCAATGCATTGTTCTGGAAGGAATATAGCTTGCGCTCGTAGAGAAAGGCAACTTTGTGGCAGGATGCCCGACTTCACACAGTGGGGTGAACTTTGCAATTTGGTGGCCAAAAATTAACACCTTTAATAAATTATCATTTTGAAACTGAACTGATTTTAGACCATTTTTGTACACGCATATAATTATAATCATTAGTTGGAGTTGGTTTAAGTGAATCGAAGTTAGCTAGTCCTGAAAGCTTGCAACCCTTGTGAGCCTGAAGGAGGTGGGGGAGAGGTAGAACCTTCAACGACAACAGGCCAGTTTTTTCGTTTTGTAAAACCCCCTCTTTTTTTTTTTTTTTTTTTTTTTTTTTTTTTTTAAATTTAAATTTTGAGACTTCTTGACATTCAAGGTACTGTTATAGCGGACATTCTTGCTAATTGTCAATTTTTTTGGACGCAATTTTTAGGTGTAGTTGGGCTTTTTAGTCTTTAGTAACTTTTAGATTCTGGATGGTAACCGATTCATTGAATGATTTTTAGGAAATGCATATCTTTTTAGGACCATATAGTGGTTCAATTTCTCATATTTTAATCACAAAGAACAGAGAAAACAAATTAATTAAAAAATATTATTCCATATTATTGATTTTGTTTTGTTTTTCGTTTTTTTTAATCGTCATTTTTTCGAAAAATAGCCTTTATTATCTCCAAATTGGTGATATATGTTGAAATGATGGTCGTCAAACATTAAATAGGACGAGCTCGATTAATTATAATACCTAATTTTTTTTAAAAAAAAAAAGGTAACTATATAATAAGGCTCCTTGGTGAAAATCCGTTTGGGATCTTTTCAGGACACCACACCCTACCAACCCCTAAGCCTAACATCCTAACCCCCCTCCCTCTATACAGAACATTGTTCAAATAGCCTGGGCACATCGACGAGAAGGTTAGTATTGACTTTTTGATTTTTTTTTTTACCTTCAAACAGGTCCTTTCTGTCCACTGTGTGGCCATGCTTTGGCTGCAATTTGATCCGGAGGAAAAAAAAAAATACTCGGTTTATCTAAGGATCGAATATCCCTCTGGTTATTTAGATGTCTATTTGAAAATTGCTCAATGCGCCCATTGTGAGATACGTAATGAAAGAAATTTGGATATTGGCCCAAGCGAAGCGTAGGCAATAGGCATCTCTAGCGGTTTTCAGAAATTCCCCCTCAATCCCTTAAACTTTCGTGTGGTCCTCCGGGCCGGATCTAAATCTAACTAACCCCCTTCCTTCTCTCTCCTTCACCCACCGTATCAATGATTATGATAATAATCATCTAGTTGGATCATTACTCATTATATCTGTAGGGTATCTTGTTGTATTGAATGGGATCCCACTCATATGTATAATATTTGAGCGATGGATCCGAGCAAATTATTGCCACCATTAGATCTGATTTTTGAGAGAAAATACAATTTTATTGAATGTGGGTGTGTTTATTTATTGCATCATTTGCGCCTTTGGGTCTCACATGTCTTTGTCTACTCTTAGATTAATTTTTGGGAGGTCCGTGTGCATATTATGTTATTGCCAATCATGCATTGCTGAGGAGTATTCGTTAAGAGATTGTGATTCTGTGATCAAAATCTTAATTCGCTTAGAAAATCACTGTAAAAAAATTATTTGTGATAATACTACACCGGTGCAGCCATTCGCGCAAGGAAAAAAATGTTTGTCTCAATAAATTAACGATATACGTAACGATATAAGAAACTTATTTATTTACTCTATTGCCCCTTTCCTTGGAGATGTTTTTGCGAAAATAGAATCGGATCATTTCAAAAGTGAATTCAATTATTCAAGTAGATAATTTCACTGTAGTATGAACAATTATTGCTGCTTACTTTGGTGAATGTATATTAGTTATTTGATGGATTTTTCGGTAGACTTATATCAGTGGATGTTTTGGGAGAAGGCCGAAATAAGAGGGCAATCTATATCAATAAATTAGTTAATTGTGATTGTTGGTAAGATTTACCATCATAATACTGGATTGTGGTACCTATGCGCGAGGATGATAAACTAAAAAATATGTCCAGTCAAGTTCTCTATTTTCGCATGTAGACCGTTGGCGCCAAAATCAATTATCATGATGGTAAATTCTACCAGAATTTTTTTTTTTCAGTTATGTAAATAGGTTGACCTGAAACTAGACTGCCGAAGGTCGCGCCTCCACGACTTACTAGTTCACCATTTTCATGTGTAAACTGTTGGCACCAAAATCTAGTATCATGATGGTGAATCTTACCAGAAATTTTTTTCCGCTGTGTCAAAATAGGTTGACTTAAAACTTTACAGCCGAGGATCACCTCAATAACCTATACTGCCTATTTACTCACCAGTACATGACGAACTGGCGTTCTTCAACTTATAAAGTTTTCTAATTTTATAAACAACTTCTTTTTTTTCCACGTTTCGCATTCTTTTAGTGACACATAAATACTATCATGTATAATCGATAAGCAATACATCTAATCATGTCTAGTCTTTAAATCTGTACTCTATTTTTTAACTCGCTTTGATCGATACAATCTCGGACCGAAATTAGTCTCATTAGACGGATCCGTGCTTGAGGCGAACTATCGACGTCTATAAACAATAATTACGTCACACGAAAAAAAAAGAGAAAAAAAAAACCGGTGAAGATGCGGACAAGTGAACTTATAGTGGATAAGAATCAGGAGACTGCCCGCGGCGATGCTGATGATGATGACACGGTTACTTGTGATGACTCGGGGAATCAATGAAGGCAGAATGATAGGAGGGGCGAAGAGGAGCAAGGAGTAAGGAGGAGAGAAGCATTACGGAGGGGAGGGGG
>VMOF01000220.1:19487465-19529965 GCA_011764245.1 Trialeurodes vaporariorum
AGAACCGAGAGTGACCGGCAAGGCAATCGGCATAGTGACAGATTATTTAATATTCATATGTATACATAGAATGAATTGATACACTTTACTTTTTCCGTTTAAAAAAAAAAAAAAATTTAAAAAAAAAAAAATAAAAAATAAAAAAATGCACTTGAAATCGCGGTGTTTGATTATTCCACTTGTAAATTCATCCAAATAACTTTTAGTCAAAAGAAAAAAAATTACGTTAATCAGACTTAAATAACCACGATAACTCGACCATTTTGTGTTTGGTCAATGGACCAATTTTGTTTGTGAATTTAAGCAAAAACCTTAGTCATACGGACAAAAATCAACGTTGATTAGACTTGAATAACTTAGATAACTCAACCATTTTTGTTTGGTCAATGAAACAATTTTATTTGTCACCTTAACCTAAAAATTTGATAAGTGAACAAACATTAAAGTAAATTTGACTAAAACATTCGGGATAATCCAACAATTTTCAATTGCTAATTGGACAAATTATATTGGTCAATTCAACCGAAAAATTATTCAATGGAACAAAAATTCACGTAAAACAGACCTGAAAAACAACGATAATTTAACTAATTTTTTGCTTGGTTAAATTAACAAAGAAATTAGTTGAACAGCCTAAATTCCACGTTGGTTTGAAAAAGTCACCAAATGGTTCATTCAACTAAAAATTCAATAGTTGAATTCACGTTTTGACTTATTTGAATTAAACTCTCTAGAGGTTAATCGAACAAAAATATATTCTGTTCCTCCTACTATTCCCTTTCGGTTCGATTGACTATTATTTTTTTTTCAGTGTAGGAGGTTCTTATCTAATTTTTCTCTCTCCCTCTATAGAAACGCGCAGAGGAATAAAAGTCTCAAATATACCTGCCTATCTCCGCTCTGCCACTAAGCCTCTTGAACTTAAAAGTCATTTTGTGAGTCTGAATTTCGTGATTTTTTAGTACACTTGTTGTCATTTTTGCTGGTTTTCACGCAAGAATTAACTATCTAATGGCATAAAGCTAATTTAGCAAGATCGAGCCCCATTACTTTGACAAGATCTTGAAAAGGTTAAAAGCCATCAGAAAATTGGAATACACAAAAGAAGAGAATGTTGTTACAAATAATCCTTTGACCTTTCATAAAATCCAGTTGAATCCATTATTCAAGAGCGTGGAGGAGAAAGGAAAATAAGGAAATCCTAGATCCGGCTCCACTCGCATATGGTGTTGAGTCAAATTCTGAATCCTTTTATCCAACCCCGCAAACAACAATGCGAGAGTGTCAAGGATGGCAAGAGGCTTATTGTGCGTAAAAAAAAAAAAAAAAAAAAAAAAAAAAAAAAAAAAAAAAAAAAAAATGGACAAAAAATTATCAAGCCTAAAATATAAAATAAACTTGTCCTCGAGTTCCTCTCAAGATCAAAAGAAACAGGAAAAGTTTTTCAAACACAGTCGATGCAATCGGTGAGTGGTGAGTCGGTGAACGTGAAACGTGATGGGAAAAATCTAGAAAAGAATTTTCCTTCGCTTCTCACTGCTAATCCGATAACAGAACCAGCTCTTCGTTTTCGTTTTGTGAGCTCTCTCGAGTGTGGCGTGGTGCAATGCAAGTGTCTCCAAATTTGGTATCACGACTGCGTAAGCTCACACGCTTCTCACCAACAAATTTATCCTTTCGAAGCACGCTTTTTTTCTTCTTCTTTTTTGTACATATATATTTTTTTTTGGGCAGAACGAAGGAGACGAAGTGGGGCAGGTAAAGGATTGCTCACATTTGTTCTGCTGTCCAATCATTCGTGCACCAGGCTCCAGTCGACACACATTGTGACATTCGTCGACAGTTTTTGGACACTGAGAACTCTAGTCATATAGAATAACGATTACTTTGTAATGGAAGCGTCGCGTCACAGTCACCAATTTTTCGGTCGGCTTTTGTTGGCCTTGATTGGTCCGGAAAAGATTATATTTGAAATGATGTCTCAAATTCTGTACAACCTTTTCATTCATCAACAACATCCTTGACCACCGAGCAGCGCTGCGATTGGCTTATTTTGAATCTTCGCAGGCCGGCCTATTTGAATAAGGTCCACCATGACATGGAGAGTTTAAATACCGAGCCTTATGGCAGTGATGCTTCTTTTATGGAGTAATTATTATTATTTAATACTCTCTTAATATGCACAATACATTATAAGTACGGCGAAGGGTCCGGATAATGCTGCCAAAATCGGTCTCCTTCTCGCTCTCATAGTCAACCGGCTTATTTTGAATCTTCACGGGCCAGCTTATTTGAGTAAGGTCATAACAAAAGAGGTTCGAGTTTCTAGATCTTTGTGGCAGTGACGCTTCTATTACGAATTCATCTTTATTCTTTGCTTTGGTTAACTTGTTGGGAAAATTTACTGCAATATAACTTCAAAGGAGCAACAAGTCTTCACCATTCAAGGGCCCTCTGGAATGTAAAGGAGATACCGCCACGTAGGAGGTATTGCTCTGATGACGATCTCTAATGGCGTTTTGTAAGCGGGCTCGGATTGTTTGCCTCTTATTTAACCCTCGGATGACCAGGTTGGTTCCAAAGAACGCCTCTCTTTCGTTTAAGTTGGGAGGATAGTTAACTGTTCGTGCTCGGGGGAGCTGGAATTGCCTATACGATGAATTGCGGGCGCCCAAAGAAACCTTGTATTGTAAGTGCGGTCTCATCGATAATCGCGTTTATCTGGAATAAAGACTGAAACAATGCGAAATAGACTAGAGAAGAATAACGAGTATACTCGGGTTTGGTCCATAAGGGGTTAATCTTTTATAATGTTCGTGACAGATCCATTAGAAATTGGTTTGAAAAAAGATTATTTTTATTTAGCTTTTTTTTTTTTTTTTTTTTTTTTACTAATTTTTTTTTCTTTTTTTTGCGATTTGGACACCTAAATTGATATTCTGTTTCGAATTATTCACACTACAATGAAACTGACATAAAACAAATTGCAACACGTTTTTTCACATAGATATAGTTGCATTAAAATTCTATTTCCAGAGCCACTCCAAAAACACTTGCAGTTTCATTCAAAACCAACCATTCATCAATTGAATTATTAAAAATTTTGATTCGATGTTTATAAAAAAAAAAAAGGCTAACAAAGAACTTTGCGCCATGCAAGACACTTTGGATTAGGCAATGCAACAAAGCATTACCCCTTCATATAGTTATAGCTCGTTGTCGAGGAGAGATTAGCTATTTTTAAAATTTCCTTATTAAAAACAAAAATCGCAATTTCTTACTAACAAGTATACTCTTTGATTAAAATCCAAAAATTGCCGCACTCTTGTTCCATTGTGTGTCGTGGTTTGTTCGGAGTGTAAACAGAGTGTGTGAAACTTACGCTTTGAGCTTTCTGCAAAACGAAAAAACGAACAAAACCTAACACGGCAGCGTGACGTGACGTTTAATCGGAGAAGATCAAACGTATATCTCAACGAGAATCTGATCAATCGGTTTGATTAGTGTTCCTACCATCACGTGGCGGTGTTCTTTTTCGCCGTCCCGATTCAATTGTTATCCAAAATGTATGTCCCGCGTGACGTGGTTGCTTGCTCGTCAAGCCATACCACCGCACCAGTTCCGATGAAACCTCTTTGTGGCTTGAATAAAACATGTGAGAAAGCGTCGGGTAAGCGATAACATTTCGTCAAGAAATCGACGATTGAAATTTTGAAATTCCTGTAATTTTGAAACGATATACACTTATGATGTTTAACCTTAATGAAGTAATCTAACCAGTGACCAATGAAGACCATAGATAATATGCATTTACTAGAAAACATGGACTGCCCATTTTGCCCATGTTATATTTTGGTGGTATCTTTTTTTTCCGGGGGTCTCAACAAAACAACGTCCAACTGGACCATATACATTGACTGATGAGCAAACACTAAAAAAACAAAGTTTAATCACAACCGCAGCAGCTTTTTAAAATAGCTTCTCAAAGCAAAAGTTCTAGCTCTACCGGAGAAAGTTGCGGTTATACCGAAGCACTCTCTCGGTAGAGCAACAGCCTTTCTTCTTGCTTTTGCTCCACCGAAGTAGTGCTTCGGGAAAATCGCGACTTTCTCCGAGAGAGCTAGACCTTTTGCTTTGCGAAGTTATTCAAAAAAGCTGCAGTGGTTGTACCTAAACTTGGTTTTTTCCGTGAAGGTGTTGACTGTTGAGGTCAGTTTCTTAATACAAGCGAAGCACCGAAGTTTCATCAGTCAACGCATGGTCCGTGTTGGATGATGCTCCCTACATTATTCTGTTGAGTCTCCGAAAAAAAAAGTACTCACTGTGTGATAGCAAGTGCGTCGTCTCTGTACTATATTGTCTCTGACGGTGCTCCCGCAGTTCAGGAAAATGCCTCTTAAGACGATCAAATTGGATCCTTAAAGTCCTTGCATCCTTGGATCCTTGGAAACAGGCATTTGGTGATCGGTGCGCATCGTACGTCATTTTAAAATATTTGTCAACTAACGAAAATAAATTCAAAGCTTATTTTCTCAGTGCGTCCACCAGAGCTGGTTTACCCATTAGCGACCATGAACCGAAAATCATCATGGCCATCAAATGGAGACCCAGTATTTCTTGACCTTGTAAATTGACCATCAATCACAGCCTATGTAGGGTTCGGACCCGAGCATTTGATCAACGGGTCCGCGTCCGCCGTTAGGGTCCAAGAGAAATTGAGTCCTCGGGGTTGGGGTTCAGGTCCGGGTCTGGATCCGGGTCCACCAAAATGTTTGGACCCGATCCAGGGTCCAAAAGAGGTTCTGGACCGGTTGACCAATCCAAGTAAATAGTGGATTTTGTGCAACATAGTTGAACCGTTTTATGCAGAAGGGTATCAATTTTTCTGTTGGTGCAAAAGTGAACTAACAAGACAGGGAACTCACAGCAGCTGGTTACCTTTTGCGTAAAACCATCCTAACAATGAGCTAGAGAACATAAGGGGATAGAGCTCAGCTATTGAAATGATAAAATGGCAACCGATTTTTGTTTCCTATTTGCCCCCTTTCTTTCTTTTTTTTTTCTCTGTATTTTCTTTTTTCCCCTGGACCCTTTGAGGACCGGCCCCGGCGGGTTCTGAATGAATCCGTCTAAGGAGTCTGGGTCCGGGTCCAGAGATAAAAATGTCGGTCCCGATCTGGGTCCAGATCCAGGCAAAAAAGGGGTTCGGACCGTTTCCGGTTTCAGAACCGATCGAAGGTCTGAAGCCCTAATCACATATTTGCGTGACGCAAATCGGTTCACAATATCCCTGTACTTATCCACCATATTGTTATGCATCTACCTTGCATATGAGCCTTGGTCTACAACGTTTCAGTCGCTCCTTGCGCGAAGGACGGGATAAATTATTTACTTTTCTCTCACTACTTCGGTACTGTTTTCTCCATGCCAAATATCTTTAGAGCTTTTATCTCTTTCTCTCACGATGTCCTATAGAAGAGAACTAACTCAATTTTAAAAGGCTGTCCGGAGTAGAAACTCGGAACAGGATAAAAAAATAAGTCTTGGTGCTCCGATGGTGGGTGCAAGTCGCGGAGTTGGCCGCTGTAGCAAGATGTACCCCATTCTGTTTTGAGATTACAATCTTCAGTCAAATTTTGAAACGCCGCGCCGAGAAATAAGCAAGTTTTATCAGAAGCTCTAGGGATCTCCGCGTACCGGTCTAGTTCCGAGTTCTCTCGCTAGAGCAGCAGCACTAACGACGGAATCGGGATCAAGACGAAATTGCCTTGAGTGCATTTCACAGTTTCTAGGATCTTATCGATCCGCACTTTGTGACTGAGAGAGGAGCGAGCGGCCGCGGGCGGTGCGACCATATGCCCGCTCTGTAGTATAAAAAACAGTCGACAATGGGTCTGTTCAGTGGCGTCGCGTGCAATTTGGCAATGTATTCTATTCATCTAAATTCATGTAAAATATCGAATTCAGGGGGTGCACAGTGCACGAGGAAAATTCGATATATTTAATGAGTTTAAGTGGAGCAGTTGCATTGTTGCCAGATAGCACGCGACGCCACTGGGTCTGTTGTAAACTTTTGCTACAGCATTATTGAGGGTTGATTCTTATGCATAAAATTACTTGAAACCAAGTCATGATGTAATATGGACGAAACGATTAAGTATCATATCGATTATGTTCAGTTTAATTCAAAGTTACCATATCATGTAGTTAATACATATATTAATTTGACGTTCTTCCCCTAGACTAACATAGAGAAAAATTTATAATTGGGGCTACCAGAATTACTTCTACGTAATAGTTAAATTCTCATTCGCGTATCCTGAAATAGATTTTTGGTAATGTTCACAATACATTTTTCGTTGAAACCAGCAAAATCTTCACAGATGCCAGAATTTAACTATTACGTAGAAGTAGTTCTGGTAGCCCCTAATATACATTTTTCTCCGTTCAGCAGTTACGGAAAATGACTGAAGGAAGAACTTAGAGCTTTTCATGTCCAGAAAACAATTCGTTTTCGTCTAAAGTGCGGCGCACTTTCTGTGTGTTGCAAAAATCCAGTGTGTATATACACTCTCAGGTTGATTTGTATATATACGTATAAAGAGAGTGCGTCTTTCTCTGGAGCACGATGCTTATACCAGTTGCCATTACAGCAGCCGGCAGCGCTAGTGTCTTCCCGGGAGGGATTTTGGCGGAGCAACCAAGGTTTTACTGTTGTAATTAGATGGCTCCATAAAAGTTAATAATGAAATAAACAAATCAACAGAGAGATGAATGCAATGAATGAAAGTGTTCGCATAAATATATGCCTCATAGCCGTAGGCGCGCGAAACGCTATAGATTTGTCTCATTTGGCTAATTGCATTGTGATACCCTGCGCTTTGGAAGGCCTCATCAGAATAGAGTGTTGATGGGTCAGACACTTTTTTTTGCAGAAGTGCAACGATGTTTTGTATCGTTCTCTTTCTCCATTGAAACATGAATGTTAGACAAGGGTGGATAAGGGGATAAGCCCCACCCCCTTCCTATCCTTTTTCAATTTATTCATTCAAAGGATAAATAAGAGCTATGAAAGATACCTTGGTTGTGCCACTATACTATGGTCTGAGATTGAAAAAAGAGACGAAAAATCATGGAGAAAAAAATAATCAAAAATCTTTTTTTTTTTGTCGACCTTTTATTGCGCTTATAACTTTATACTTTTTGGGTTGGGGGGGGCGCCAATTAGTTTTGAAATTTGAAGCGTCACAGTAAGTAATTTTGAGCTATTTTCTGTTGAATAAAGGCACAATTTGAGGCTTCTGGGTGAAGAAAGGGGGTGGGGTAGGGGGAGGAGACGCGTGCTCGGGTGTTCCTGTGCCCCCACCCTGGATCCATCGATGCACGGAGCTAACCAGCATCATGTCATTTTCAGCTCGTGATCGCAGTGATCCTGCGATGACAAATGCACCATCTTGTCTGTACCCTAGATTTGCAGAGCTGCCGTTTCGCGTATAATTAATGACATTTTTCAATTCACCGATGATTCCACCGGTTGAGAAAAAATTACACAGTTCTATTCAGTGTATGTATCTGTAAAGCACATAAATACTCACATCTGTAATTTTTACTCAAACGAAGGACTCGTCGACGACTTTTAAAAGACTTGCGGTTATTTTAATGATTTAACAGCGATTGCACCGATTGAGAAAAGGTTATAAAGAGGCGAGTTTTTCCGATGCAGTACAGTCATACCCTGAACTAAACTGTATAATCTTTTCTCAACCGGTGAAATCATTGGTGAATTGAAAAATACCATTGATTACACGCAAAACGGCAGCTCTGCCTGCTTGTTATATCTAACTTGACTCCCACCGTGAAGTCTTTTCGCGTGTCACGCACCAAAAATTACCATTTACAAAGCACCCTGTAGGTAATCAAAAAATCTTAGCATTCGTCTATCTATACATGAACACGCAACCTTCCTATATTTTTAATCACCGAGGTGACCATCACTAATTTTTACTGTTTTCACCGTAAAAAAGAACATTCTCTTGTAATAAAATCCATAATGCAAGTTTGTAAAAAGTGTAAGTATATACCTTTCCGGCGGAACAAGATTTTCTCAACGTGGAGACTCTTCGCTGGTCAATGATGGAGAGAGAGAGAGAGAGAGAGAGAGAGAGAGAGAGAGAGAGAGAGAGAGAGAGAGAGAAAATAGAAATAAAAAGGGGATGAAAAAAGGCCAAAAGGAAAAGGGGGGAAAAGAGGGAGGGAAAGAAAGGAAAAAATTGGCCTTTTGGAAAAATGGGTTATTCGGGGGTTTCGGCTTTTTTCCTCCCCTACAGGTATTTAACGCCGTGGAAGGAATGCATTACTGCCGGTATTAATTATTCGCTAGCCGACTGATTACCCACATGATCTGTGCACCAAGGTGCTTGGCATGGGCTATGGCGCTGGCCATCGGCGAAAAGTCACTCGGGATTAAGTTATCTTTCGGATCGGTCGAGTCATGAAGCGGCGAATCATTACTCGGGTCTCCGGTGCTCATCAGATCGTGGGCCCGATTGACGATTGTTCGCCGCGTCCGCCGTTGTCAGATGCTATATGGTTATAAGCTATAATCTTTGCGTCGAATCGGACGGGAAAATCGGTGCCCGAAATTGTCTCGGCTGACATTTTGCGGGGCTAACGGAAAGTTTTTAAGGAAGCTCTTGCAAGGTTTTGATGCATTAAAAAAAACCTTTCTCACCCAATTTCCCCCACCCCCCCAAAATCGAACAAATCAAGAACTTTGGGGCTTTTAAATTTTGAAAGGGTAAAAGTTACTATTGTAAAATTTTTGCCTGTAAATCCATTGGTGGCATTTTAAAATGATAAAATTTCAAAATAAACCAAGAGGCTTTTAAAAATCCAAATTTTTTGGGGGAAAATTTTCCCAAACCCAAAAATTTGTTGTGCCCGGGACCCCAAAGGGTGGGCCCAACCTTTCCAAATGGTCAAAATACCCAATTAAAGGGTTTTTAAACAAACAAAAACTCTTTTAGGAAAAAAATTTTTTCAAAATTTCCATCCCCATTTACGGGGATTTAAGATTTCTTTTTTAATTTTTCAGCCCTTTTTGGATTTTAATTAAACGCCTTTTTGATTTATTTTCTTTGAAACTGAAGCTTTTGGTTAAAAATTTCAAGGGGTTTTAATTGCATCCACTCAAACCCTTTTTTTGCCAAAAGTTGGCCAACAGACCCTTACCCCCTTTTTCCCAAAAAGGCCTTGAACTTTTTTTAAAAAAAAAAAAAGCCTCCCCAAACCCCAATGGCACCCTTGGAAACCCTAAAACTTGGCCATCAGACTTTCGTCCACCCCCCCATCTCCTTTTAAAAAACCCCTGAATCAAATTTAATTCTCTGCCTCCCAAGGAGAAAATGGTTTTAAAATTGGTTTTTTCCACACCTCAGGCGTCAACCGCGTTGAACGGACGCGAACGCATCGATGAATGGGAGTTGAGATCAATCTTGAACCAATAAAACTACTTTTAATTATTTAACCAACTGGCCGATTCAGCACCCTTACACTCTTACAGCTGTCCTTTCTTTATATTGAGTTCATAAAACGTATTTTTGAACAACTAAGATGTTTAAACCTCCTCCGGACGGTCCAATCTGATCCTCTAAGTAGCTTCTAAAAATGTGATTGGTAAGCAGCATACTTACATAATTTTAATATATTTGCAAATTAGGACATTTTAGATCTTATTTTTTAAAATGGTGTGTCCCGTGACGGAAAATGAATCGACGTCATGATTGATGTTAGGTTTTCTTCCAAACTTTTGCTGCAAAGTGTTATGGAGGGTCAGGGTCGATTCGTTTGTGAAATAGCTTGAAAATCACATTGAAAGCATCAGAAAGTCTCAAAATCCACACATAAACTCAATGGGGCAGTTCCAAGGATCTGAAATTTTGTGTTTCGTAAAAAGAAAATGATAGTGCTTGATGAGCTAAGAACTATAGTGCCTTTGGTTTTTTCTTAAGTGTTCCGGTTTTGGAGATACACGCATATAAAGTTGTAAAAAATCGTGCGCGTTGTGACGTCACTACGCAGAATTCCCATTTAAAACAATGTATTTTGGGCCAACATCTGATCTCCGGAGTAATGGGACTTAATTAGAATCCAAAGGCATCTTTGTTCTCCGCTCGTCAAGTACTTTCATTTTCTTTATAACAAACACAACAGACCCTTGCAACAGACCCCATTAATGCGTAAAAAAAAGATCAAAGATGGTGGTCAAATGAGCGGGTCAGTGGGTCTTAATGAAGGGAACCCATCTACTTGCAGCTTTCTCCATGATTAATCAATTTTCTCAGCATAGGAAGTTATACGAGTAGATGGGACTTTCCCTATTGTGACTGGCTCATTCCACCGCTGTGTCAGAATTTTGTTTAGTTACCAAAAATTCCAAACACCACAAATTAACCGTAAAATATGAATCGAGCGGCGTATATACCAACGAATCGCTGCACTTGGGGTGAGTCGGGTCTAGACTCTAGACATGCAATGTAAGTAGCGGAGAGTTTATGAGAGCTTCCAACATTCCGATGTTTCGTTGAAGAATTGTGAGGTTAGATTCGTCATTGTTAGGTGCGACAAGCCCAACCGTCAGTGGCGCGGCGAGGCGTGCGATTTGGCAACGATCCTTTTCCCCATTTAAACACATTACGAAGGTCGAAATGTCTGGTCATCGCCGATGACTGAAGCGTTCGACCTTTTTGGTGAATTTAAATGGAGAAAATACATTGTTGCCAAATTTCACACCTCGCCACTGCCATCCGTCCCTAAAATTTATTGGGTCCTATACTCTGTTCGGGATAAGAAGTCCGATGGGAAGTCAGGTAAAAACGCACTACATTGCAACGCGGCGGTTTCTCGGCTGTCGATTCTTCTCCGCAGCGTCCGTTCAGGAGAACTTGCCTCTCAGACCCTTTTATTGAAAAAGACAATACCGTGAACTTACCAATTTATATAGTCTTTTGAACGCCCACTCGAAAATTATAAACTTTCGCGGCATTCGCGAATTTTGAATAACTGACTTTAAATTTAAAGTCTGCTCGACGTGCACAGAAAAATGATACCTTACGGTGGTTTAATATGTAATTTTTCAAAGATTTCGGCTTTCTGAAATCACTCAATCAGGAATGCCGAAATCTTTGAAAAATTACTTATTGAACCGCCGTTAGGTATCATTTTTCTGTGCACGTCGAGCAGAATTTAAATTTAAAGTCAGTTATTCAAAATTCGCGAATGCCGCAAAAGTTTATAATTTTCGAGTGGGCGTTCAAAAGACTATATAAATTGGTTAGTTCACGGTATTGTCTTTTTCAATAAAAGGGTCTGAAAGGCAAGTTCTCCTGAACGGACGTTGCGGAGAAGAATCGACAGCCGAGAAACCGCCGCGTTGCAATGTAGTGCGTTTTTACCTGACTTCCCATCGGACTTCTTATCCCGAACAGAGTATAATGTATAGTTGTAGAAAAATCTAGCAACAAATCTATCGATAGAAACTGTTAGATTGGAATCTAAGACGATCCCCGATCAATCGGAGCATCGGATTGGAAAAGAAACGGGTAAAAACTTTCGATTAGAGTGAGGGGCGCTGGACATCGGGATAGATCCTCCTGGATGCTGCTTCGATATCTGCAGCTATAAGCAAAAAAAAAAAAAAAAAAAAAAAAAAAAAAAAAAAAAAAAAACGGCAAGGAATTGTGAGAATTGAGCCGTTACGAGAGCGGGGATTTTTTTGTACTCTTATTTTTTCGCCGAAAGCTACCAGTACGCTAGTAATTGTAGCGCCAGTCCCCTCCTCCCTTTGCCGTCACCAGACGATCAGTAATTCCAGGGCTTACACGCGAGATCGCGGTGGTACAACAACCAACGTCGCGCGCGGTATGTTGACGGCGCAGCGCGGCGTTCAACACGCGCCTCGGCTCAGCGCGGTGTATCGCTAACCGGTGAATAAGTGCGTAATTAGTCGGAGGCCTATAATTAAGAGCCCCGATCAACGGACGCTGTGTGTCTCAGTGTCTTAGTTTACTTACGTGATGATTGGGATCGCCGCTGGGGATCTACGAAAAGTGTTTTGTGTTGAGCTCGACCACATCCGCCCGTCAGCTTCTTCTTGTCTAATCATTGTCCTTCTCTCGTTGTCGATCTCTCCTTCGTTCTTTCTCTTTCTCAATCTTTCTTTCACCCATTCTTTCTCTCTCTCTCTCCCTCTCTCTCTCCCTCCCTCCCTCTCTCTCTCTCTCTCTCTCTCTCTCTCTCTCTCTCTCTCTCTCTCTCTCTCTCTCTCTCTCTCTCTCGTTCATTCATCGTCCTTCTCTCTTGCTGTGTTTCTTTCTCTCTCTGGTTCATAGCTTGTTTATGATGCGTAGAAGGATGTTTTGGATTGCCTCATTGAGGATGATGAGGCATGAATTTGCTTACTGGGTCCAAAAGGTTGTAAGTGAAATCAGTTTCGGATAATTATTATTGAGCCCTCCATAGTCTGTATAAATGGTCCTAAGTATAAGTCCATCGTGACGTTTCAAAATTTCTTTTTTCAACTTTTATTTTTTAATTATGAACCAATGGATACGATTTCGTAATTTTGTTTGGTGTGATGGGGGGCGCCTGAGGATGGGTCTGAATTTTGCACCGAAAAAAATAATTTTTAGATGCCAATAATGTTACCAGAGACTCGAGCTCTACAATCTGTCAATATAGTCTCTTACCTGAAAATTCCGGTGTTTCTATCATAATCTGGTCGTAGTATACCTTGAAGTTTTGTAAGCCTGAGATTTCATGGCTTTCTTACAGTGGCGTAGCGTGCCATTTGGCAACGTTGTAATGTGTCCATTTAAACCCATTAACAGGATCGAACTATAGAGTGTTCGGTGAACACCATCGCATTCGACCTTTTTCTTGGGTTTAAATGGACACATTACAACGTTGCCAAATTGCACGCTACGCCACTGCTTTCTTATGACACTTACCGGTTCAATCACCCGCCTAGCACGCGATTTCCGCTTCCTCTCTCATATCTTACAGCAAAGTGCAATTATAAACATAATCAATTTTTATAGCTCCAATTGCACTCTTAAAAGGGGAAAAAAAGAGAGAGAAAAAAAAAACATATGATGACGCCTCGAAAATTTTAAGGACCAATTCTAGTACGTTTCCTGAAATTTCGTCCGTCTGATTAGCATTCATAGGCGGCTTTTTGGGGAGGAGAGGGGGGCTAAATTTGAGGAAGTAGGTACCATACTTCTGATTCGTATACAAATCACTTGAAAGAAAAAGAAAGTTCCTAACTTTTAAGCCCCTCCCAACCTTTGACCCCCGAAAACCGCCTGTTTGCGCGTTTTTCAAACACGGAAAAAAAGATTAGTGAAAATAACCATACGGATACCTGATTTTGGCACCCGCTAGATCTTATGGTAAACTTGACCAGAAGTATGGTACATTTACCGATACTTTGAGTAAATTCGACATGCAATCAGGTAACATCACCTAGCACCTAGTCAAAACATAGTATACTTCCGGTTAACATTACCATAACATCTAGCAGGTGCGCCAAAATCAGGTATCCGTATGGTTATTTTCACCGTAGTTTTTTTCCGTGAAGGAGATCAATTCTTTTTCCAGAAATTCCGACAAAACGTCTATCTCTATGTTTTTGATTTTCTGCAAATTTGGTATTTTAAGTATTCGCTTTTATATAACTGAGCTTATCAATATGCTATTTAGTGTAAACAAAATCAGTGTAGTGCTGAAGGTTACAGTTGGACACTTTTGGAACGAGCTCCAGTCACTTTTTTTTTTTTTTTGTCACATCATTTCTAATTACAAGCAGTATAGTCTCCATTGAGGACCTTTCTGTGTTAATCGAGGTACGGTTCGTTTAAAGTTCCGTAAAGAGAGCAGTTTTCACTCTCCGGCGCACGATATCAGAGAGGGCGTGGGGGCAGAAGGGTAGGGAGCACCCGGCACCGGTTCATTCATCAGTAATAAATAAATCTCAGCTACAACTAGGAATTAGTTCACCCTCCAATGACTCCGCAACTTCTGCTTGATTTCTCCTCTTTAAATATTGTCATGTAGCGTAATAACCGGGCTCATAGAAAAGCAGCCATTCAAGAGTAAAGCACAAATAATTGTTACATTTCTTTCTCTTCCCAGCGGTGACATGGTGAGTTGGTGAGTTGGTGACTGGTGGACAAACATTATATTAAAAGTCTCGACCGTTTACTCGAAGAATATGACGTTATGCGGTCTGAATACATATTGAACAGCGGTTGTGAGAGAGTAGAGACACGATCGTTTGTGCGGCTTTAACGAGTTGGTAGAGTGTCACTTGGTGTGTGTTGTGTATCGTGATTCTCATGCAGTGTTGCCAAATTTAACCCCCTCCCCGAAAAAAAGGTACCTGACCAAGTATTGATACCAAAGGGCGGTGGCTCTTGCAATGTGACAACAACGGAGTCTCTCCATTTAAACCTACGCTACGTAAAATAATCGATTTTCGGGGTATTCACTGAATCCTTGAGATATCTATACTTTTGCATAAGTTCAAATGGAAAATTTACATGGTTGCCAAAAAGCACCGGCTACCTCTGCTGGGAGGGGGGAGGTTAAGAAAAATCCAAAAAAGTTAATCACTATGGCGAGGCTTTGTTCTAAACTTTGATTATACTTATTTTGAGTCACTGATTACATCTTCTACTGAATGTTATAAGACCACTTTGCATTATTTGCAGTGTTACCAATAGTGGACAGATTTGTCCACGCGCGGACTATTTTGATGAGAATACAGCCACAACTGTCCACAACTGTCCACGCTCCCACCTCCGATCCTCTACCCCTATCCACAGTGTGGACAGTTTTCAACTCAAAAACTGTCCGCGCGTGGACTATTCTACCCCGTTCAAACCTGGCAACACTGATTATTTGTCTGTCTGTAACTCTTTACAATGAGGCGTAATTCAATGCAAACTTTTAAAATCTTGCTTCAACTTTTTTTTTTTTTTTTTTTTTTTTTAAGGGACAGCAAATGTGTAAATTTATTTTCGTAGTTTTCCCCTAATTTTGAGTGCAACCATGCATATCTTGTAAAATAAAAATCTGTATAAAGATTGGCTGATCGGTGCACCATTGAGGTATGGTATTGGGATGGAAAATTTTGAAATGGTTAACTTTGTAAGACACCGCCAGTGTTGAAGCATGCTATATTTTACAACATAGCATTTTGTCCATTGGAAATTAGGTAGGAATCTCCCATGGGACCTGCGACCTGCGTAGCTTCACCATTACGCTTTTAACTTTAAAGTCATTTTGTGAGTCTGTACTCACGGTACTTTTCGATTGCTTTTATTCCAGGATTTATACTATTCAATCGGTTATAGCAAAGGTTATCAAGAGCCTTATTCTGACCTCCAAACGCGTGGGCCATTTTACGGAATCAATCTTCAATACTATAATCATGAATTAATTCTCCTGTCCTGAGGGCCGATCATTTACTTCATCGTTAAACCGATCGATAAGACTGTCTATGAGTGATGCTATTGGTCGAAAATTGTAAAACTTGGCTGTTGCTATGGTAACCATCGTTATAGTGTCCGTTTTTTAAAGGTTACTCATGAGTAGCTTTTATAAAACGAGACTCTTAACGATGGTTACCATAGCAACAGCCAAGTTTTACAATTTTCGACCAATAGCATCACTCATAGACAGTCTTATCGATCGGTTTAACAATGAAGTAAATGATCGGCCCTCAGACAAGGAAATGCTACGATGAGAGAAATGACGATACTCCTTTCAACAACTAATTTCAAACCATTTTGTATTTGAATCATGTAATAGTAAATGTTATTCAATCTTTAGTTGAATATTTAATTTTGAAGTTGTTTTTAAAAAGGGGGAAAAAAAACCGGACGAAGCGCAAATAGCAAATCACATCACATTAAATCAGTCTCTCGCCTTTTTTGTGCAGTTTTATGGTTTTTTCGCCGAATTTAACTCAAATTCATTCTTCGTTGAATTCTTTCGAATCGTAAAACCGAGAGTTTAGACTTGAGATTGCTATCGCTACGATATAGCAGGTGAACTGCCACTTATTGCGCAAGCCGCTCGAAAAAATTATTGATCGATTCTGTATAGTATCGCGGCGAGCCAGTCCACCAGGCGGATCCAGGAATTTGTCTTGTCCTCTCTTTTCCCATTCGAATGCGTGTTCCGTAGGAAAGGACACAGTATACCTATATACATAGGGAATAGGGGCATCAGGGACAGTCACGTTACTTTGGCCCAATTCTCTGTCATTTTCTTACACATCATGATGCGCTCAAAATAGTTCAAATGCGGGCAGAGAGAGAGAGAGAGAGAGAGAGAGAGAGAGAGAGAGAGGTGGGCGGTGAGGGGGAGGGGGAGTGAGAGAAGGAAGAATTACTGAGTGTACCTTTGCAGGTCACTCTATTAACTAATTAGCCATCAATGTAATCGCTAGTGCAAGTGTTAATTTGTCAAGATTTGCATCCATAATTTTTAATTCAAATCAAGTCAGATGAACGCCATGATAAAGGTAAAAAGTGGAAATATCTAAACCGTAACAGCTTTAAAGTAGTGGGAAAAACATAGTGCATGATTGGGGCCTGGGGGCAGGAAGATTTACAGAGAAAAACAAAACAAAATACTGTTCGTTGGAAAAATGAGTGTCTCGGCACAGATGGAAAAAAACAAAAAAAACAAGACACTTATGCGAATTGACCGAGGCTGTCTTGCTCAGCTCACAGGAGCGGGTCATGAAATTCTACGGGGGAGGGGACGCTTTTAAAAATTGCAATATGCCGTGTGCCATCAGGAAGTATTTTTGGGTATTTTTCTGTTGAAAAAAAGGCTCCTTTAGAGGCTTTTCGATAGGTTCGTGCCCCCATAACTCCCCTCTCACCATGCCAGGGTCCACTACAACTGCCTCACATACAATCAATTTTTTTAAATCGACTGAAGTGCGGCAAATAGCACAGTGTGGCTAGCAGAGGCGGCTCGCGCGATTAGGCAACAGTGTTTCATTTCCATTTCCATTTTTTTTATGTAAAATAATCGATTTAAAAAAAAAAAAAAAAAAAAAAAAAAACATTGTTGCCGAATTACGCGAGTCACCACTGACTGGTTGCTATATTGCGCACGAAACGTCGCGTTGGATACAAATCCTCACCCGATGTCGAACGAAAAACATAATTGCATCAGTCACCAAACTTTATTGACGTTGAAAAATCCTCCGTCCTCCGCGATCTTTTTTGACGTCTTCGGGCAACAAATGATGCCCAGAGGTAAAACGCCGTTTTTTATACCGAGATCAATTGATACCGTATTTGCCTTCGAGCTCGCCTTTTTTGATGCATTCTCATAAAGTTATCGCCCTGTGCGCGTTCGCGTATTGCGCTATACGACCACCATTCGATGAGCGCGAACGAATAACAAACTCGCCTTTTATGATCATCAAATTTATTAGAAATAAATTTTAAATCCGCGTCCTGTCTCATGCGTCGATATTTTATTGGGAAGGAGCGTTGCCAGATTTCCTATAAATTATCAACTTTTACATAAAGTCAAATAAGAAGAATTAGATATTTATCCGACAGATGGCAACACTGTTGTGAAGAATCCACCTAAAACCATCCCTAAGTCTTCTATTTTTTTTTTTTTTTTTTTTTTTTTTTTTTTTTTTTTTTTGATACGCGATGATGTGATGTCAAGATAGATGCAATGTTCGACATAAACATGACAGACCAATAAACATGCGCAAGCGGATTCGAGGCAGAGAGCGAATGAAAAAACTGCGCAATGGGTAATAGGTAATGACATATATGAGGATGAGGACGCTTCGTTAGAGATAAGGATAAAAACACCACACACAGTGACGCTAGACTCACGATTCATTGGACATGATACTTTCAACTGTTTCAGGGAGGAAAATGATGGTTAATTTGAACTAACCAATCAGATGATGACTCGGTGGTTAGGTGTCATTATAGTATTGAAACAATCCGTATAAGAGAAGCATGCTGCATTTATCTGATTCAATAAGTTAAGGTGAATGATATTATTTTTTCAATGTTTTAATGTGAAGCAAAATCTCCGTGAAATACTTATGAAGTTTTGCGAGCGTTAGAAACAAGCGCGTTGAGGTTTATTAAAAAAGGCGATTCCAAGAGAAACTTTTCCAGATTTCAATCCGATGGAAAGCACCGGTTAGCACTTTTTGAGAACAGGATGGGGGAGAGGGGGGTCCCGGGGTCCCAAAGTTGTCAACTTCTTGGATCGGTGCCGTTAACGGCATATTGAACGAGCAAAACGATTACACCGTTCAGTTCAGTGTATGACTGTAATGCACGAAAATACTCTGATCTGTGTAATCTTTTCTCAGTCGACGGAGTCTTCTCCGTCACTACCTGTAAAACATTTTCGGTTATTTCGATCATTTAATGGTTATTAATTTAATTGGTCTGTGTAATATTTTGGTCAACCGGTGGAATCATCGGTGCGACCATAAAAATGCCATTAAGTCTATTCGGAAGGTCAGCCCGCAGCTGCCCATGCAAAGGCGGGTCCAAAAATCCGGCACCAGTGAATTATTCCCATTTAAATGCGTGAAAAACGATCGATTAGTAAAAGGGTCATGACCGTTCAAGTGTTGTTTATTTCTCATAGCTCAAATGAGATGAATGCGTGGTAGCCAAATTGCTGGATCTGCCCATCGCTCTGTCTTCTTCTAAAATCCGCCTGTTATTTATAACTCATTTTTCCTACTTCTTACAGTGGCGAAGCGTGAAATTTGGCAACAATGCATTTTCTTCATTTAAATTCACCAAAAAAGTCGAACGCTCCAGTCATCGGCGATGACCAGGCATTTCGACCTTTCTAATGTGTTTGAATAGGGAAAAGGAACGTTGCCAAATCGCACGCCTCGCCACTGACTTCTTATCTCATATTTCGAACTCTAATATCAATGTGCGAGCTTCACTTCTCATGCCATTGTGTGATTCGGCATTTGATAGTTGACAAAATGTGAATCAGAGACTCGGAAATCCGTAACGTCACACATTGGATCAAGACATGGTTTTTTTCGGACCTGAAAAGTTGTTGTGTTTTTATGCTTTAAAAACACTTTAGTTTTGATATTTTCTTCCAGATATCACGTTATTCATCTCATTTATTACTGGATGATTTCTCTCACTTCCAAATCATCTTCTTGTTTCTTTTTTAAAATCTTGATTTTTAATCGTAAAATTATTTCCGGGAAATTTTAAGCTTCGATGTACTACTGTGCGCCAGCGCGAAAGGAGGAAGATACATGGCAGTCTCTTGAAAGATACCCTACAAATAAGCTACCAAGTTCCACCTTCCTCGCATAGGCTAGGCTCGAGAGTCCATTTCATGTACGTGGTAGTTGGTACTGCACTCTTTCTCCCGATGCCTGAGTTTCTCTCTATTAAAATTCTGCTGCGCCTCGCGTCATGATGGTACCCACAACTTGTACGCATTCATGTCAATCGTAAAATGGTCTGACGTCTGACGCATAAAAGTATCTTTATCTGTAGCGCTGTCCTATAAGCTCTTTCTTCAATCGGATTGAATTGAATTATTTTATGAAAGAAGAAACTAATAGCGTAAAGATAGAATTTAAAGGTAACGGTGTGTTTAAGAATCAATAATAAGTATTTTTGCAAACTTTTGCTACAATATGGAACCACGGATTTCCTAGTTTCGAACTTAACTTGGAGAGCTAGTGAAAACCTTTTTTAAAGCGATTGTAATGTTCCGATATTAGTTCCGATTGGCGTCCAACGTTTCCCAAAGGAAAAAACATTAGGAAAATACATCGAATTGCCTTTGATTGGAACCGCATAGTTGCACGCCAATCGGGACCCTCGAAGGAAGTGGGTATTTTTGTAAACAACTTTGTTTTATTGGTTGGCTATATTGAGTGATATATCTGATTTTTTTTTTCGATTACTATATTAATGTCCCGTTGAGGCTCGCTATACAACAGCCATCTTTGAATTTCGTTTAAACGAATTTATTGAAGTTGCGAGTCTACACAAGCCGATAGCTATATAGATATAACAATGAAGTACTGGTCACTGGGCATGCTTTTCTGGCATTACGCGCGTGGAGACAGGGGAGCCTCACGTCTTTATTTCTCTCGTTCAGTTGGAGACTTCAACACGCGAGTAGGAAAGATGGAACATTTTGAAAGTACAGTAATCGTTGTGTTGTGACTTTAACTATTAATTAACAGATGATAGCGATGGTTTTGCGATGCATCAAGACTAATTTTTTCGAAGCATCAGAAAGCATTTGACGATACATAGTATAGCACGGTTTTGTTAATTCTGGCGTTTGGCGTCCTTTGGACAGTTCCACACTTCAGATTTTCACGCGATCTTCGTAATATATAAAATATGCTCTCCCTGGTAAAATTAGTGAACAGGCTGTACTAACTATTGCTATCTTTTGAAACAAAGTGAGTGCATGTTAGTGATGTTGGTAGAAGCTGTATCAACATTGTACAAACTTGTACTTGCCATTTTTACCAGGGCTGTGCCGTAGACAAAATTGTTGACCGAGGCGGATAAGGAGCTGCGGTTTTATTCTTGATCGCCTCTCTAGGGTCTGAGATAAATCGAAAAAAGTGTCCAAAATTCTGTGAAAAGAGTCCTTACACTGGAAAGAAGAGAAAAAAAGAAGAAGAAAGAAAAAAAAGCTATAGTAATAAAGCTATAAATAAAGCTATAAAAAAGCTATACCAGTACCTAGTCATATTACCAGAAGCACAACGATGTGTGAACGACAGAAAGTCTAGAACTTTGACTACAAAATTCTGACGTGTTGATACCAGAATATGGTCATAGAACTAGAATTTCGTAAAAATGTTCAAGAACTATGGTACAAACACTAGAATCCTGGTAATTTTACTATCCTTTACATGCAGGTTCACATATTGTCATGCCTCTGGTAATCTTTTTTTTTTTCAGCGCAAAATTCATCATTTTATTTTAGACCTTTGAATTTACGCTCACTATAAAACTTCCCGATGACTTTTTTAATAGGTTTAAATTATGTACTCGTTAAAAGTTTTCTCAGAGTTTAAAATTGATCTCGAAATTTTTTGAATGATAAATTCATTGATAAGAAATTTACTCTCATTTTCGGCCACTATTTGATTTGACGGTCTCAAACCGTAGTGAGCTGTATCAGCAGAGCTGTCGTTTTAGCGTATAAAAAATGCAATTTTTTAATTCACAGATGATTCCACCGGTTGAGAAAAGATTACACAGCTCAGTTCAGAGTATGACTGAAAGGCACGAAAATGTTCTGATGAGTAATCGATCTTTTCTCAATCGGTGAAAACTCTGTTAATTAATTAAAATATTTGCAAGTTTTTTTTTAAAGTCATCAGCGACTTTACTGGTTGAAAAAAGATTACTGATGCGAGCATTTTCGTGCATTACAGTCATACACTGAACCGAACTGTGTATAATCTTCTCTCAACCGGTGGAATCATCGGTGAATTGAAAAATGCCATTAATTATACGCAAAATGGCAGCTCTGTGTAATGGCAACGTTGCACAGATGTAAGTAATGGCAAAGCATTAGCGGTAATTGACTGGCTCGCGGATATCATTACAAAACGTCTCAATATTTTGCGCATTCTAAAGCCTCGTCCTCCGTCCATATCTTCACGTAATACTTCGAAATCTCTTCCTCTCCCCCTTCGTCCTCGATGCAATAATTCAATGTCATTCACCTAATGACCGAATTCAAGGAGGAAAGAGTACAAATGGAGAGTGAAAGTTAAATTGAGAAGAAGTGCAAGTGAGGCAAAAAAATAAATGATAATAATAAACAAGAAGAATAAAATGAATTGAATAATGAATGTAAAGGTTAATATTTATAACACTGAGGTAGAGCAGAGCACATGCGTTTACAAGAAGAGCTGGATTACACAGGACCGGCTTGGCCAGCAGTGGCCACTGGCTCAGCACCAGTACTGCCACTCGTGTATACGAATGACATTTTTTTAATTCACCGATGATTCCACCGGTTGGGTAAAGATTACAAATTTCAGTTCAGCGTATGACTGTAATGCACGAAAACACTCGCATACGGGTGTATTATTTCCTCAATCGGCGCTATCACCGATAAATTGTTGAGATATCCGCAAAATTTTTAAAGTCATCGACGACTTCACCGGTTGAAAAAAGATTATAAATGAGAGTATTTTCGTGCATTACAACCATAAACTGAACTGAACTAAGTGTAATATTTTCTCAACCGGTGGAATCATCGGTGAATTGAAAAATGTCAATATCCCTTTCCATGCCACACCAGAGTATATACTTGTTTCTGTTACTGCATCTGCCTCACACAATGTCAGTTTTGTATTCACTATGAATGTGGCTCCAAATTGCTGATACTTGAAAACTAACGTTTCCTCGAGCGCCTTCAATAAATTGTGTATGCAAAATCAGCACCGCAGAGTAGGAATATTTAACTACCCTCACATAATTTGAGTGAGTGATTATTGATTTGTTTTTTTTTTTCTGAATCAGGAAGCAGCGCGCGCGGTTTCGATTCGTAAAAGCCCTGGGGCCCGATCAAGTTGACGGAAAGTCGGACTTGACTGAAACTAACATAACCTCTCTTTTCACGAATACTTGCATCTGATTGGTCGGCGGTGCTGATTCGAGGAATCGGTTGAACTTATAAGGATGACTTCGAGTGGCTCAAATTGATCGGGCCCTTGTTAATTGACTGCCAAACGCAAGGTCTCCGGTTCAAACGGCGGAAGAGAGAGAAAGACAAACTCCTGTATCCCGCCTATGATGACCAATGGGTCTATGAACCCATCAATTTTTTTTTCTCCTTTTTTTTCTTTCTTAGAGTTCATCTGTATTAATGACACTTGCGATTGTATTCATAGTGGAACGCTGTCTCATCGTCAAATCGGCAGCGCTGCGTGGTTTAGTGCACTCGCGAACGGACACTGAGTATCCGCATAGTACCTGATATAACTGCGCCTCCTCCGAAGATAATAAAAACCCAAAGAAAGAGGGAATAATGATATCAATGAAGCTCATCTGGGATGGATATCCGGGGCACTGGCACTACACAATACACATATACCGGTGTGCGCACAGTGAGTTGTGACGTAGAATATTCTGGACACAGTTTTGAGTGGGAGGGGGGAGGGGAATTCAAGTCCATTGTTTCTTGGTTACATACATTGCACTATGATCAAAAAGTGGCAAAAAAAAAAAAAAAAAAAAAAAAAAACCCAGAAAGTAAATAATTTCTTATCATTTTATCATTTTCAAACTTTCGAGACCAATTTACATCACAGAGTACAGCCCCATAGTACTCTAATCACCTTTAAAATTGGTGATACAGCCCTCGAAAGTTGCTTGTTAGAAAAGACGCCTTCGTTGGTGGCACTACCGTCAAACATAGGGCAGATTTGAGGCACGCCATATTCTTGCCGGATTCAATAAAACAACAGTCAACACCCTTCTGATGTCGCAGGGTGTTGAACAGTGACTTTCGGCAAATGTGAGGCGAATTTTCGCGACGAATATATCCAACGAAATGGTGCAAAATCATTGCCAACCTACGCATGGCAACAGTGGATGACACGAAACTGGATCGTGTTTTTCGAACTTTTTCGGTGTTTTCAGTCATCGATGGCATCAATTCATCGGATTTGAATTTATGTCCGGAGGTGAATTCGAAATAGAATTGATGCCATCGATGCTCGGAAAACTCATCTAAAAACACAATTGAGTTTCCTCAAATATGTAGTTAGGTTGGTATTGTTTATGATATTCGATCGCGAAAATTCGCCTACAGTGGGGGATAGACTAGAGTCCCTATATATGAATGAGTCAAGACACGTGAACAGAAGTGAAGAAGAAGAAGGTGTCTGAGGAGCCTGGAGGCGCGCCTCTTGTTTACATTTTTATCCAACGATCTTCCCGCCAAAGATTATTTATACATGTATTCGCGTGTAAGTAATCTTTGTTAGGTCAACCTAACCTCCAATACCCGTTGGCTTCACTACCTGTTTTAAAATTAATGCGTGAATTTTATTCTGTTCTGAACACATTTTCACTAATTTCTAATTCAAAGTTCATCAGTACAAGCTAAAAATGCCGAAAGTTTCCTCAAAGCTGGGCAGCAGTGAAGATGGTTCCATGAAGATGTAAACAAGAGGCGCGCCTCCAGGCTTCAGAGACCCCTTCTTCTTCTTCACTTTTCAGCAGCCAATCAGAGACGGAACCTCGTATGGCGAGACTCTTTCATATATACACGGAAAAAAATTCACGGGTACGGTTACTATAAAAGACGGGCGCGGGAACCGTGAATCACGGGTAAAAGTTGGACGCCGTCCAGACACAGTTACGACACCCGTGAATGTACGGTTCAGAGCGAAATCGTACTTTCACGGGCGCCGTGGGTTAAAAAGGTAAGATGATTCATCCGGGATTTGATCCCGCAACGTTCCATTTCGCAGTCCAGTGTCTTGTCCACTACACCGCGCTGACCGCATGGAGAAGAGAGAGGAAACTCCAGTATATAAAGAAGCAGATGTCGCGAGGTGGCGGTCGCACCGAAGCACTCGAGTAACCGTACTTCACGGGTTGTGCCACCGTGAAGTTACGGGTGTCACGACCATAATTATTACGGGCATTCCGACCGTGTTTTTCTGGCTATGGCACCTGTGAAACACGGCTACCCTAGCTGTCTTTTTACGGTTAGTAAATGAACCGGCGTGGATGGTTGTCACACCCGTACAGTTTTTTTTTCCGTGTAGGGACTCTAGGATAGACTGAGAAGAGAAGCGGAGGGTGCCCACCATTCAACACCTTGCGACATCAGAAGGGTGTTGACTGTTGTTTCGTTGAATCCGCGAGAATATAGCATGCCTCTGCAGCAGCCATTCAGTGCTCCTTCTCTATTCGTACCTGCCCCCCCCCCCCCGGTGAGCTAAACGTATAGCTTGTTTGTTTAGATCCAGTCACAGTATGCTTGTGCGGCGGTAGCTCTTCTGTTGCCGTTTAGTGTTTACCACTCGGTTCTATTGGGTGACTCGGCGCGGCTCGTCGGTGGCGCTGAGAGTCGCTGACCAAGTAACCAAAGAGTGCGAGTTTCGTAACCGAAGGACAAACGATGTTACAGTTAAAGCGTTTTTATCTGTCATCGAACGAGCTATTTTTCCATGCCACCGCGCGCGGCCGCGGCCGCTCGACGCGCGCCGAGACGCTCCTCCGATGCTAATGCTGATACACATACACACCGCTAATGCCGCCACTGCCCCGTGAGACGGATGGTTGTGGACGTCGCGTCAATCGGTCGCGCTAACAACAGTGTTGCCGTATCACCGTGATCTACATTTTCTGCCCCGAAATAAGCTTTATCCGTGTACAGGCACAGAATAATACAATCAGAACGGAAACTCCCATACAGTAGCGCACCGAGAGTTTCTTCATCTCTCTCTTTTCTCCATTAAGAAACGTATGTTAGACAAGGATGGACAAGGGGATAAAACCCCCTCCTTCTGTCCTTTTCCTACTCATACATTCAAATGGGAAATGAGAGAGATGGAAGATATCCTGGTTGCGCCAGTGCTCCCATAAGAGCCAATGGAAGCAAGTTTGGAATTTAATGGCACCAATAGGCAACGCTGTGGTCCTATATCCCAACATGGCGGACGTGTGTGATTTGTGTTGAAACTCATTTATTTCTGTAAATTCTGGAAAGAAATCTTAAGTTTCCGGCCTCACTTTTATTCTTTTGGCATTTCAGAACGAAAACTTCGCGGATCATGTCCTATATTTTTTTATTCGCGCCCGAATCCAGATGTAAACATCCAATATCCCAACATGGCGGACGCGAAACGACTTTGCTTCAAAATCCGACAGAGTTTCCGTTCTGATTGTATTATTCTGTGGTACAGGGTAATTCAAAGGAATATCCCCCCTTAAACTTCCTTAAACCTTAAGTAGAAATAAACCTCAAACCCTCAGAAATCACGTTCCATTTACCCTCAAAATCCTCGGCTTGATGTGTATTTCTACCAGGGAATAAAATTGCATACAGTAAAAATGTTAGCAAGAGCCCCGTTAGAAAATAAGTTAAGGAACATCTCCCCTTAGTTTATTTTTTAACGGGGCTCTTGCTAACATTTTTGCTGTATGCGATTGTATTCCCGAGTAGAAATACAAATCAAGCCGAGGGTTTTGAGGGTAAACATGATTTCTGAGGGTTTGAGGTTTATTACTACGAGGGTTGTTATTTCTAGCATAAAATCCAGCAAAAATTACGATGAGTACATTATAAAAATTTGAAATTTACTCACAGACTCACAAAATGAGTTTAAAGTTTAAGGTTTACTGATCAAAGTGAGTGGTTAATATATCGATACCGAGCATGTGGATAGGAGAACCAAAGTCTTCAGGCAATCTGCCTAAAGCTTTGGTTCTTTTACTCAAAGAATGCTCGGTATCGATAAAACACCTAAAGTGTTTTCTCAGTTTTTTCTCAGTGTGGTATCTTGGGAGATTCCTATATAACTTGAGACTTTCTTATGTGTGTAAGATTCCTATCCGGTGGCGTAGCCAGGAATTTTTCTGGGGGGGGGGGGGAGGTCCGGGATCCAAAAATTGTCAAGGGGTCCAAAGTTACTAATTTGGTAAAATTTGTCTGAAAACGTAAAATATTGCCTTTTTTCGGGCAACATTTGGGTCAAGGGGTTTTAAAGAGTCAATTTTGGAACTTTCTGGTGTTTCAAAAGAAGGCGTTATTTTCAAGTGATTTCACACTAAAAGAGACCCTCTCCGCATGTAGCTGTAGCAAAAGTTTACTAAAGACCCATCAGTCACCCTGTTCGATGTGGCAACATTTCACGCGAGTAGATTCAAAGTCCCTTCCGCGAACTTTAAGCAGTGACCAACTCCGAGCTCTCGCGAACACGTAGGTATGAGTTGAGCTTTGAATGCATCATTACGATTCAAAATTGTGCTCAGCAACTGTACGAGTGAAAAATATGAGAACATTCTATCTAGTCTCTTTTCAACCAGGGCTGCCGTTTTGCGTTTATTTCCATTTAACTCGATGTAAATATTTTGAATTCCCCTCCAACTTTGACACCACTGCATTTTACTTCTCCGAGAGTTTCAGCGTCAATAGATGGAGGTACAAGAAGCCAAACGGAGCACTGTGGTTTAAATTCGAAAAAGGTGGCCAAAAAGTGGCTTTGAAAGTTTATAAAGGATAAACGAATGAGTTTACACTCTGATTTGTGGCCACTTTTTGATGATCTGTGACTATTGTGCGGAGGTACAAAAAGCAGAACGGAGGACAATATTAGTAACATTTTTCATTGGTCGAGCTTTGAAAAGGAAATGACCGTCCATACTGTTAGTTGAATAAGTTTTGTCAATGCATCAGGATTTATGATCGCAAAATTCTATTCAGGTATTGAATTTGCGCGCTCGCGAAAATTCAGCGTGTATAAGCGCCGTATTTATTAGTTATCTAACTCGCACATTTCTGGACCAAAAGTTTTCGACCTCTTCCCGACTTTCGCACAATAGACTGTCTTAGTGATAGGCGGGAAATTCAAAATTGACGAATCAGATGACAGTTCCACTTTTAATAGAATCATCTAGGCCCATCAGATTCTTGATTTTAAATTTCCCGCTTTTCATGCACTAAAACAGTCGGGGGAAGTTTTATGAGTGCAGAGCTGCCCTCTTTGTGTTTATTTAATGACATATCTTTATTTTTTTTTTTTTTTAAACCGATGGTTCAACCGATTGACCAAAAAATTAAACTTTAGTTAAGTGAAAATACTGGCATTGGTAATCTTTTCCCAATGGAGCTGTTGCAAACTTTTGCTACAGGCTTATTAATAATTGATTATGGGGTAATACCCTGCAAAAATAACGATTAGCGGACTAAAAAATCACGAAATCCACTCCTAAACTCACAAAATGCTTTTAAACGCGAGACCTTAATGGCGGCCGAGGCCGCGATTTTCTTATGGCAATTGTATGTTTCTTCTTCTTCTTGGTTGGTGTTGCGAGAACAACTCGTGTAGACGGCGCTGATTGAAGATAGGGAACCCCAATGAAAACCGCGGCCCCGGCCGCCATTACGGTCTCGCGTTTAAAAGCATTTTGTGAGTTTAGGAGTGGATTTCGTTATTTTTTAGTGCGCTAATCGTTATTTTTACAGGGTTTTACCCCCATTATCATCTATTAATAAGCCTGTAGCAAAAGTTTGCAACAGCTCCATTGTTGGAATCACCGTTGAAATGTCAATGCGCTCTTTTTTTTAAAGTCCGACTGAGAAGACCCAACCGAAGTTGAGAAAATATAACAAATTAAGGGTTTTTTCGTGCATTACAGTCATACACTGAACTGATTTGTGTAATCTTTTAGTCAACCGATGGAATCATCGGTGAATTGAAAACAACACATTAAGCTCGCGGAGTAGAGAGAGGCAATCCTGTTTTGTAAAATCACTTGAAAATAACGTTGGGAGCACCAAACAGTTCCAAAATTGGTTTGACCTTGACGTCTTTGACCTATGACACTGACCCCGGTGCAATCATTTCTCACATACAGAATTTGTGCAGAATGTGTCACTCAATTTTAATTTTGACTAGATGTTTAGCAGATGTCTCTCTGAGAGCGTAGGCCCCGGGCTTACCTAAAAAAAACTATGTTGATCGTTAATCAAAACGTATGCTCGCGTCTTCTAGTTTATTTTTAGATACACAGAATGACGCAGTTTGGAAGGTTTTTTTTATTCGTCTCTCGTTTTCTACGAAAGTCTACGTCTGTATTTGTGTTGCAAGTACTCTGGATCAACTCGCATGATAAAGTAATAATAAACTAATTCAATTATCGGGTCATCATATCAATAAAACTCTGAATACGGTCAAATTGCCTTGGGAATTTCTTCTTTTCCGCCTGGCCGATTTGTGACTCAACTCTAAGCGCCAGAGGCTAAACCGTTCCATTTTTTTACTTCCCTCTTAGCCGCTGTCGCACAAAAGTTCAAAAATCTTGAATCTTCAGACTTCAGCGAATGATCTTAATTTTGTCCTTTGAAAAAGTTTGCAAGAATGAAACTTTTTGTCCTTTAAAAAAATGTCAATAAATAAAACTAGGAAAATATCACTCCGATTGGGCTAAAGTTTAACTTTACAATGGGTCTGTTGCAAACTTTTGCTACACCGATCAAGAGAGTTTCGTCGTATGTAAAACTGCACGAAAAGTCCATTGGTGGCATCAGAAAGTCATGAAATGCGATATTAAACTCACAAGAGACGTTTAATGAAATCCAAGATGGCGGTAACAAATCGAGCAATCTGGAAGCGTGCACCTTTAACATCCAAGGATTGCCAACGTTGACAACCTCACAGCTTCAGAGGTTATGTGTTTATTTACGTTGTGATTGGGTGTGATCGATATTGTGAGGTTGGCTATCCTTTGATGTTCGTGGTGCATGCATACAGGTTGCTCAATATTCTACCGCCATCTTGGATTTCATTAAACGTCTCTCGTGAGTTTTATACTGCATTTTATGACTTTCTGATGCGCCCAATGGACTTTTCACGCGATTTCACATGAGATTGAACACTCTATAGTGCTGTAGCAAAAGTTTGCAACAGACCCATTATTGGATTTTTTTGAAAACCTGATATTTCTTCTAGGTCGTTTCAGGTTTTTCACCCGTCACATTTTAAAACCATCCCCCCCCCCGTTTTAAAACTTGAAAGTTTCAACTTTTCAGCGAAGAAAAGAGTGATGATTGTCAGACATCTAACCCTTTACAGTACTTAAACATGGAAAAATCAACGTGTTTGAGATTAAAAAAGTCTTTTGCAAATGTGACGGGTGGGACAATTAACGTGGAACGACCCTTCTGTACTCACAATAAAGCGCCTTCAAGGTTTTGCTGTAGGCAAATGGACCATCAATTTTGAACAAGAGCTCCACCCATTGAGAAAATTTAAATAGTCATTATTCACGTTGAGTTTCGCAGTTTAAATGGATAACATACAATGTTGCCAGATTCCGGACAACACGATTAAATCCAGGAATCAACCCATGATGCCTATAATTTAATCTGCCCTCTCAGTCATCGCACACGGAAAAAAAAAGATCAGTGAAAGTAACCATACGGATACCTGATTTTGGCACCTGCTAGATGTTATGGTAAACTTGGCCAGAAGTATACTATGTTTTGACTAGGTACTAGGTGATGTTACCTGATTGCATGTCGAATTTACTCAAAGTATCGGTAAATGTACCATACTTCTGGTCAAGTTTACCATAACATCTAGCAGGTGCCAAAATCAGGTATCCGTATGGTTATTTTCACTGATCCTTTTTTTTCCCTGCAGTTCGTGCAATGTGGCAACAACGGATTTTCTTCATTAAAACGGAAATGGTCGATCCTCAGAGGGGCTCACTGAATCTCTGAGAAATCAATACTTTTGTATAGATTCTAGTGACAAAAAACATGGTTGCCAAATAGCACGAGTCGACGCCACTGCTGCCCACTTTGTCTACTTTGTCCCGCTTTGATTGTGGTAAGTACATTAAATTGATTACTTACTTACCCTCGACTAAAATGACAACTGTCCACTGAATGAAATTTGAGAAAATTGAATGTATCGCCTTGTGTTTGCAACCAAAAATGCCCTCACTTTGTACCACCGTGTGTAATTTGTATTGCTCATACGGCATTCTTTCATTCGGAATTTCATTTGGAATGAAAAACAAGAGCACCTCGGAGTACATTATAATGCATGCGAGCACAGAAATCGTGGAATAAACTAATTAATGTATTAAAACCTTCCGTACATAAATTGAATGCTTAAACAGTAAGTTGAGAGAAAGTATATCTGTTGGATACATCATTGGGAGTACAAATGAACCCATTGTTCTGAGTTCGCTCATGTTTATTACCCACTCTGAACTTCGGCCGAGTTATGCAAATCCACTTATGATCATTTCTTTGAATAACCCCTAATGAACTGAAATTGAAGTTGTATATCAATTGCAATGCTCTATATAATATTGCTAGTTTGTTTAAATGGTGCCGCGCCATGCCATACAGTCATACAGGTACACATGCTTGTTTGTTAGTCTTTCTTTAATAGATATTAGGTCTAATAAACAAGTTTATCTACTAGGTATAGTTTTCAAACTCCGTTTCTCTCATCAACATGTTTTTTTCTTCTTTTTTTTACACTGTTAAAAATCGGCTAAAAACTCCTGAACGAAAATCGGAGTTAACATGAAAAATGTTACTCTCAAGTGCAGTAAAAATAGGGAGTACCGGGAGTAAAGAGCGGAAAATATCAGTGGCGTAGCGTGCTATCTGGCAACGTTGCCGTTCGTCCATTTAAACCCATGGAAAAAGATCGAATGATAAGTTGTTCGGTGAACACCTTCGCATTCGACCTTTTACACAGGTTTAAATGTGTAAATACAACGTTGCCGAATTGCACGCTACGCCACTGGAAAATATACTAATCAGGAGGATGTGAACGCCTCTGTGGTAGAGTTTCGTAATTTTTACTAACTCCCGAAAAGTGAAAACCATGCGACTATAAAAGGAATATCTTACTCCAAAAACGATGCATCGGCAGAAATCATGGCAAACTATGCCACAACAATTGTTTTGTGGCGTGTGCCATCTACTCAGAGACAAAATATACTATAAACCATCACGCAATATTTGTCTTGCCCTCTGTTTAAATCGGATGGCAATCCCCCCCTTTTTTTTCAGAGTCTCGGGAAAACAACGTCCAACTGGTCCATACATTGGGTGATGAGCGAAGATGTTAAGGTCAGTGGGCCGATTTTCGAAACCATTAGATAAGACTGGTAGACTGTATAAATGAAGCACTGCTATTGGTCCCTTTAAAGTGTTTATCGAAAAAAGAGCTCTTCAATCAAGTATCCCTCCTCTACATTCGACAGTTATCGGCAGTGGCGGATCCAGAAAATTTTTCTGGGGAGCACGCCTGTGACTTTTTGAAATTTGAAGCGTTGGTGGAAGCAATTTCGGGCAATTTTCTATAGAAAAAAGGCAAAATTTGAGGCTTCTGGGGGGGGGGGGGGGCACGTGCCCTCGTGTCCCCCCGTGGATCCGCCACTGGTTATCGGGGTGTTTCAAGCGGACGATAGCTTATCGAATGGAGCGGAGGGATACTTGGTTAAAGAGCTCTTCTTTTCGATAAACACTTTAAAGGGACCAATTGCAGCGCTTCATTTGTCTAGTCTACCAGCCTTATCTAATGATTTCAAAGATCGGCCCACATAGGAGCTAAAGAGAGCAAAATGTCGGAGTTTTTGACTTGGGTCATCCGTCAACTTAAAATGGTTCAGTTGGATGTTGTGTTGTTCTGTTGAGTCCCCGAAAAAAAAGTTGGCTACCACCCGATAAAGACCGGAAGAAGGTTGGCCAGTGCTTTAGTGGTGCTATCTGTCGGATCGTTGCATGCGCAATTACGTCTAGTGTGAATGGTGAATGATAAATCAATCTACGGTGCCTTTACATTTTACCGTCCCATGATTTGTAAGCTGCACCCAGCAGATCATGTGCGCGGGGGCCAGATCTCAGGGGCAGTGTCTCTAGAGCAGGGCTGCCGTTTTGCGTATAATCAATGCTATTTTTCAATTCACCGATGATTCCACCGGTTGAGAAAAGATTACACAGTTCAGTTTAGTGTCTAACTGTAATGCACTGTGATCTATAATCTTTCCTTAATCGATGGAAACTCCGTTGATTAATTAAAATATCCGCAAGTTTTTTAAAGTCATCGACGACTCCACCGGTTGAGAAAAGATTACAGATGCGAGTATTTTAGTTTATTACAGCCATGCACTGAACTGAACTGTGTAATCTTTTCTCAACCAGTAGAATCATCGGTGAATTGAAAAATAGCATTGATTATACGCAAAACGGCAGCCCTGGTCTCTAGAGTAAGAAACGTTCAGCTCTTTCGTTTGCCAGGGTATACATAAATAAGGAGTAAACTTTTTTCCCCCTCTACTTCGTCCTGTGTACAACCTCCTCCCCTCTGTCCACCCCACCACTATATTCATACTTATTCCGAAATGCGGCTCGCAAATATCGATACTTCCTAATCAAATCACCACTCGGAGACGGATATTCAAAAATTGCTTCGTGGATTTAAAATCATCAGCCGGTGAACCGAAAATAGTTGCAAGGTCTGACGATTTTTAAACCTATCCGCGTCGTTATGTATTCCAAGTTCCGACCTATTTGCGTCGATGAATAATGATTTATAGGTTTACGGTGAAGCTGGTTGATCTCGCAACCAAAGACCAGTTGCAAACCAGTCACAATAATAGATAAGAAATTGTTGTGTTGATCCTCCTAATATGGTAGTGTTTGGAAACTTCTTTAGCGTACATATGTTCTTTCAATTTATCTAATTTGTTATTGATCATTATTTATTTCGTGGAGAAAAATTATTGTTGTAGTATGTAAAATTTATAGTTTGGTCTGGAGCAATGTAATAAATTGTGCCTATGGTATACAGTAAATAATTGTGCTTATATATTGCGGTAAATTTTGTTTGAAGTTTAATCTTGTAAGTTTAAAATTGGACCGCAGTCAAACGATTTATATGATTTCGGGTGAAATTTTTACCACTTCACAGTTAAGGCGCAAAATCAAATGATATATATATCCCCCCCAGAAATCTCCTTTATTTTCCTAGTTATCAGATTATCTGAAAAACGAGTCTTTCAGACTTAAAGCTTATAATGAGTCGAGTATCATGGTTTTCATAAGAAAACATCGCAACTCTAAAATGTTTTTTTAAAGCAATAAAACAATTACTTTCTATGTCCGGAAAATTCATGTTTCGATCCAGTGCGGGATGACGCGACGACCCATGAAAAATTGATTGTGATTTTTCCACCATTTGGACCTATGCAAAAGTATCGATCACTCGGAGGGTTCAAGTGAACCTGTGGATCGATTATTTTCAACATAAGCTCGAAGGGTGAAGACTTCGATTTAATCGCATTCGATATAATCTCATTTTACGAGCCACCGCTCCAATTCCATTCTTAATCAACTGCCGTGAGAGAGAAGGAGAAAGAGAGAGAGAGAGAGAGAGAGAGAGAGAGAGAGAGAGAGAGAGAGAGAGAGAGAGAGAGAGAGAGAGAGAGAGAGAGAGCTTAACTCGAATGTTCAGCAACTCTGTCCCTGATGGTTCGTCACGAGAACATAACTCCATAGCACCGCACAAAAGAACCTTCATTTTGTGAGGAAATTTAATCATGCGTATAATTCGAAAGGATCTTGGCCGCGAATGAAGTTTACGGTAATGCTCTTGAAGATAAAGGAAGGTGAAAAAAATTTAAGGCCGGTAATGCACTGGATTATATCAGCTGAAACTACCACTTAACCGCGTTTCTAATTCATCTCGAAAGCTCATATACCTATGAACGCTGACGTCTTGATGGGTTTCGGAGAGAACGCGCGGTGCGTTCCAGCAATTCTAAAACTATAATATTCAGATAAAATATCTTTCTATTCGTTCCGCGAGCACGTGTGTCGGTAAATTACGTTCAAACTCACTGAGTATATCGTATCAATTACCTTGTTTAAATTTTACAGCTGTATTTAGGGTTTTATTGTTGGTTGTAAGCCCAACGATACTTCCATTGTTCTTTAATTGAATTACATAATAAAGTGTATACATGTATAAAGAGAACGTGCACTTTTTATTTCGTGTTTTTCTTATCTCGCTTTTGACATCTACCACCCAGCCTAGAAATAAGTGCTTTCATTGGCTCACTCCTTCTGATCAGTCAAGTTTGAAACCTCATGACGCACAGCTAAAATTGTTCGAAGGTTGCGTTTAAAAAAGAACCAACTACATAGGAAATCAATAGCAGTTAGTTCCTTTCTACACTAAGCCATCCAATTAAACCGATTCTATGCAGAAATGAACCAGTTACGAAAGAGATCAATAGTAGTTGGTTCTTTTTTGCACTAAACCATCCAATTAAACGAATATTATGCAGAAAGGCACCAACGACATCGAAAATTGATAGCAGTCGGCTCCTTTCTGGCTTGAGTCATCCAATCAAACGGCTTTTACGCAGAAAGGAACGAAGCAGCGTTGGTCAAAAATTAACTTTTGAATAATTAACTAAAATTATTCACATTATTCTCAAAATATTCCGAATGGTTAATCGATGTCTTAACAATACCAGTCATCAATATACTGTTATAGAGTTAAAACTTCGCTTTGCATTAGGAATATCATGAGGATTATACGAGAATAATTCTAGTTAATTATTCATGATTTTTCAAAAGTTAATTTTTGCTCAACACCGGAACCAACTATATGACAAATCAGAAATCAATCTCAGTAGGTTCCTTTCTGCAATGAGCCGTTCAATCAGCAGAAAGGGACCAACTACAAACAACAGCAAATGAGGCGTGAAAATTCAAAACGTTGTATGTGCAATCAGACGTTGCAAATATTCTGTAGCTTCTTAATCTTTTTTAGAGTAACCTCTAATTGTAAGAAAACTCAGCTGGAAATGTTCCCCTCGAAAATTTGTCAAATTCAAGAAAATTCTTCGCCAAATTTTTCGTTCTTTTCAGAGCCTTCAATTATTTTTTACAGAGAGAAAAAGTCAATCTTTGCAACGTCGGATGGCACTTAAAACATTTTTGAATTTCACGCCTCAAATTAAAAGCTGTTGGCTCCTTTCTGCACCAAGTCATCGAATTAAACTGACTGTATACCGAGAGGCACCAACTATACGTATACGTATAATCAATAGCAGTCGATAAAGGGGTTGTTAAAAGTCGGGTGAAAATTAAGCTGCTGATTTTGACGCCATCAATGTTCGAAAGCATCAAACATTTGTTTTCAGCGGCAACCCAACCCGATCAAGAGAATTCGCGGATCGGGTTGTTGCAAAAGTACGCTTCACATCGCTCTAGAAATGAGGTCAAAAGGCTGTATATCATCGATTGATGATTGTTTTCGTTCGATGGTTCTCTCTTCCTGATCAAACCTCGCCTAGAGGGGGAAACTGGTGGACTGAATTTAAGGTGACACAAGTCGCGTGCCCGTTGCCTGTTGTCTGGTGCTTGGTGTCCATTGCATGATGGGCGGGGGATTAAATAACACTTCCGAGACTGATCACTGATGGTCGGTTGATGGTTGATAGTTGATGTCTCGATCAAATTGAATCGGTTGATGCTAAAACACTCTCTTTGCCGCGCACGCGAATGAACGAGTCAACGGCATGGAATACGGCACTCGGTTGCCATATCTTGTGGAAAAAAATTACTATTGTATTGATTCATAAAAAAAATGTTGGTTGCTGGAAAAAATGTCCTTTAAAAAATGTTCAAGACCAAAGTCCAAAGAAATATGTTCAAAACCTAAAAGCCCTATAAAAAAACTTAGTCCAGCTACAACAATGTTCTTGTGTAAAAAAAAAAAGTCCAGTACCTTTTTCGTCTAACGTAAAGAAAGGTTCACTACAATTTTCTTCCAACATTAGATGAAGTCCAACTTTTTGACGTAAAAAAAAAAAGTCCACAAACATTTTTTGCATCATCAGAACCATTAACAACTATAACTTCATCCAGACCCTAGCAGTCAGTTTAAAATCGGGGATCAAGAGTCCGTTTTTGGCACGGGAACTTTATCTGATAAGCTAGGGTTCTTGTATTACGGTCACATTCCAATTCCCTATTTGGGGGTGGGGGGTAATTTTTGATAATTTTATATTTTTATGGGGCCCAAACACTTTTTTAAATAGAACTTCATTAGTGCCACTATTGACTTACAACATCTTTCGAAAAAATAAAATTTCGGACATTTAATACTTCGGATCAAAAATTTTATAGAACTGTGTGTCATTTGGACCAAAAAGTACCTTGGACATTAAATTATTTTGACGTAAAATGACACAAGACATTTGGAAACTTGGACATGAAATTACATTGGACGCAAAATAATTTGGACGTTATTTGACTGGCGATATTTTTTTTTACAAAGGACATTTATTCTTATTGTACTTACTTTATTTCCTTGGACATTAATCCTGGCCACCGGAACGGCTGTCGATTTCTCATTGAAATCTGACAACGCTGCATGCGGCAATCGACCAAATTGCACAGTATAGCGCAAAGAACTCTCGGCCAGGGGTATGGGTATCTATGGGTATCGACAAAGGCGTGTAATTACAAATACCGTAATTGCAGGTCTATTATCCATCTCCGAAGTCAATAATTATCGTTCGGAGAGTAAGTAAACAGCACGGAGGATCGGTTGGGTTACATATCTATCAAGCAAGTCGACCACCGTCAATTTTGTCCACTCGTGTCTCCTTGTTCCCTTTGTTATTCAATGAGCGAGAGAAAGAAAGGTTTCACCGCGAAGATAGAAAAAAAATCGATGCATGAAAACGTAAGATTTTACAGCACTTTTACGGTCGAGCAGTGGCCTGTAAGAAGTAATGGGGATGTTTTGCTAAGTTTTGCTATCTGCGATTAAATCGTGCATTCTAACGTAAAAATAGCGCAAAATACGATGACAGACGTCTGGTGATTGGCGCACGTCATCTACTATTACAGTTTGGCACTGACCACATTTTCTGTTATTATTAGGAGAATCTACATCATGGCTCTGACTCCAAAAAGAGGACCCTCATTGAACACGCCATCTTGTAAAATAGAATAGAAATCAATCATGGACGAAAAAATGAAAGTATAAGTCAATGATCAACTTGCAACCCTGCTCATTAGTATGCAACAAAAAATTTAGTTTGGAATTTGAAGCTTAACTCTCGCACGCCAATGGGTGTTCCATCAAATTACAATATTTTTTGTTTCTTTTTTTTAAAGTAGGATAAAAAAATATTTCTGATGAGTAATCTTTGGATTATTTTTGACGTGTCACGACCCTTAAAAGGATATTGGGTTTAAGAGAGTAAGGTGAGGGATAATATTGTAGAAGAGTAACAATAAGTATTCGTGCGGCGCCTGTTTGTGCACTAGTATCAGAATAGGACTGTTGCACATGTTTGCTGTCAGCAATTTAAGGGTCGATTCAGTGGTAACAACGTCGAAAAATAACGATGACAGCACTAAAAACTCAAGAAATCCACTCAGAAAATGCTTTTAAATGCGGGACTGTAATGGCGGCGTTGGGCACTAATAAATGGGAGATTCCTATCTAATGATACTGTATAAGGTAAACACCCCAGTAGCCGACACCTCTAAGATTTGCACCATTATCCGACACCCATATTTCGCATTTTAAAAAGTACTAGTTTGGTGGCAATACTGGTGTTTTGTGTAGTTTATTTCTGAGACCTCGAATGTGAAACATTCGAAAAAAAATACGTAAAACGCCAAAATTGCGACTAAACTGATCTTTTTCACATTGTGAAAAAGAGGTGTCGAGTATTGGTGCAAATTTCAGGGGTGTCGGCTTCTGGGGTGTTTCTCTTATTGTTAACTCCATCAATAAGTGACCATTAAGAGACGAATAGCTTTTGAAACCAGTGTCACCAGGTGTCACTGTACCTTAATCGAATGTGGATCAATACTCTGGTGTCTAATTACTCTGCGAATCCTCCTTGTCAGCATTAAAGAGTGACGAAATTAAGATAAGAACCTCCCGTTATTATTGCCCAACGCCGCGCCGCGGCCGCTCCGCCATTACGCTCGTGCATTTACAAGCATACTATGAGTACAGGAGTTGATCTCGTGAGTTTTTAGAGCTATACCATCGTTATTTTTCGAGGTTTTTATACCTGAATCAACCTTCAAATCGCTGATAGAAAAAGTGTGTGACACCCCCATTGTTATTCTTTGTACTGTACTATGCTGCCGTAAAATCTACTGACGAATGATCCTATAAGAATGGCCAAATATTCAAGGAATTGAAACTCGCGGTATGTCGAAGTTGCAAAATATGTACCGCACATACATTAGTCTTCTTGTGACCAATTCATCAAAATAAATCAAAAATGTCGCATACTTCTTCTGCGTCTTTCTCCCTTGCCGACGAAGCACGCCTTTCAGCATACAATGTAGATATACTATAGGGTAATATATCAACGACAGATATACCATCTGACATTGTAGGAACTTTCTTATACAGGGGTATCCGGGAGTACCGCACCGGTGCCATAACTTTCGACCGGCTTCACCTATGAAGACGAAACTTTCAGGATCCCCCTACGTCAATGTAATCTACTTTTTTGCTTATTCAAAATTACCGGGGGGGGGAGCTACTCAAAATTTCGTATTTGTCGGTGAAACCGTTTAAAAGTTATTGGCCCCGGTGCGGAACTTTTGGATACCCCTGTAGACGTTGTATATAGTTGTATTCAGATCCACGAAGCGACGAGAATAAATTGAAATGCAAAAATGAAAAATTGATTTCATCACAATACCGCGATAAATTGTACGTACGAGCCGAACGGGCTGCTATACGCATATATCTAACATTTTGTCAACAATTTATTTGCCATATTTTCTACCATTTTCTATTGCTACGTATACTAAGAGTCAACGTCAAAATGGAAAGAAAAGAGGTGCTAACAAATACTGTGCGGCTCTGGACGTTAAAAAAACAAAAACAAAAACTCTAATGCAAATCAGTCATTTGTTTAGTAACAACTGTTGAATAAGAAATTAATTTGTAACAGTGAGTCCACGGTTTCTAGTCGTGTATGTATATTGGTGCTCAAGGTCCATTCAGATAGGTCGTCCCGATAGCCCTGTAATATTTGTCCCCGTTCCTATAGCTATGGCGGCAACGGGACCTGACCAAATTGAAAAGCCAAACACCATTTGAATAACTTGGTCTTCCGATTTGGTCACAAAAATGACTGCGCTATTGGACTGGCCTGTTCAAACGGACATAGACATGCAAAGTAGAATTTTTATGGGCGCTAGCAGAAAATTTTTCGAGAGGGTGGAACCTCCAAACCTACTTTCAAGTGGGACAAACCCTTAGTTTTCAATTTTCTTACATTTCTTGCTTGTATACAGCTTAATTTAGTGTATGATTGGGCGTGGAAAGTGGTATTTTCCAATCTTCAGGGGGGGAGGGGGGCTGTCCATTTGCAGCCCTTGCTGGCACCCCTGAGTAGAATGATGCATACTATGAGCTCATGCTTTAAATCTCGCGCAGTAAAATCTGGAGTTTATTTAAGCAAGTTTAATGTAATTAAAGGCAAATTAATTGTAAGATTTTATGAGCTATCAGTTAAAAGCCAGGATAGTAAAAACTAAACTCATTAAGATATCAATCTGGATACGAACGTATTCATGATAGGACCTACGCTAGAATATACAGCTGCTTGTTACTGAGCTGACTCAGTGGCGGCTCTTCCTATTTTGCAACTCGGTTTGTGTGCCGTTTGAACTTGCAAAAAGTATCGATTTCTCAGAGATGGGATTCGGTGAATCTCCTGAAGATCGATTGTTTTACATAGGTTTAAATGGAGAGAATTCGTCGTTGCCTTATTATTGCACGAGCCGTCACATCATGCGCTGAGTTGACTCTACCATGCCGCAATTACTCACAGCCAATTCTAACTTTCCCATTTACCCAATTCTCCGATGATTCCACCTTATGGGAATAACTACACAGTTTAGTTCAGTTTGGTTCATGACTGTAATGCAGTAAAATACTAGCATCTGTAATCTTTTCTCAATCGGTGCAATTGATGCCGTTAAATTAATAAAATTTCCGCAAGTTTTTTTAAAGTCATCGACGACACTACCGGTTAAGAAAATATTACAGATTCGAGTATTTTCGTGCATTACAGTCATTCGCTGAACTGAACAGTGTAATCTTTTCTCAACCGGTGGAATTATCGATGAATTGAAAAATGTCATCAAATATCCCTACGCGGAACGGCTGCTCTACCTTTTCATGAGGAAACCTCGCTCCTTCCATTTTATCCTGTAATTTTCACCCGTAGCGAATGATTTCAAAAGTGAAATGCTCACTGGCTCATTACCCTTTTTCTCACCGTCGAGACCTTGAACATCGAGCTGTTTCCGTCTCGAAAAGAAAAAAACAAAAGAAATCGAAAACGATTTGGTGCATGAGTCATTTCTACTCCTTACAGTCATCGCAAACTGGGCAAAAACAACCGATTTAATGACGAAACATTTTTGTTTTATTTTTTTTTTTTTATTTTATATAAGCTAGCTCGGTCAATACGCTGATAAGAGCCTAATTCAAAGTCGTCCTCTGAGTGGCTGAAATCGGGAAAAAATGTCCGTGTCCAAACTTTTTCGGGCTTATGGAAATTAACACAAGGTTTTTCTATAAGGTCATTTTTCTCGAAAACGAAGAAGAATTTTACGGTTAAAAATTCTTTGAATCGATTCAGCAGAATTTTATTTTTTCAACAAAGTGATTGGTTGTAAGCGCCACTTTATTGCAAATTTGGAAAGATTATCTCAGTTGAACAGTACCTACGGAAATCTTAAGTGTTTCTATCTTGATAACAACTCACAATTATTCGAAGTTTTCAACTGGGATAATCTTTTCAAATTTGCAATAAAGTGGGCCTCTTCATATTTTCTATCAGGCTTGCTTCTACTGAAGAAGCCTCAGCAACAGAAGATAGACAAAATAATAATTATATTTGGTATTTTCTACCACGGTAGTTTTTTCATCCACCGAGGTATAAGTGTTTAACGATCATGGGCCTACTATATTACCTGCAGAAGTCGGTAAATCTACCGTGGTAGGAAAACAATCAATCACGGTCGCTGAGACCTTTTAAGCAATTCTTGTAGGTAATTTGAAGAACTATGGGTCATACGCCAACCGGCTTTTTTCCGTACCGTGTGTTAGGAGTGTTTGAAGTGCTCTGGAAGCATTTTTAAAAGATAGGTTTATGTGATCTTAAATGTTCAACTCGTTGATTTTTGACTGTAAAATCGGTCAAATCTACCTACTGTGTTTTCTTGTGATCTACTCAAGAGACTCGCTGCGAACTCGAGCGGAGAAACTTTCGAGAGGCCTGAAAACTGCAACATCTTGACCGAAGAGTAGAACACGTGAGAGTGTATGGCGATAGTTCAAGTGTTAATTCGAGAATCGTAAAAATTCGGAGTATAAAAAATTTAAACCTCACCGAACCGTCATAAAACTGGCATTAAACTTTTTACTATTTTACTTCTTCTTCAATCTCCGAACTAAGATCCCGTACTGAACAGACGCCTGCACGTGATTTACACGTAGTCAAGTCTCAGTTGCCAATAAATAATTATGAAAACCCTGAATTTCAGCTGAAAAGAAGAAATGATAATAATTGGTCAAATTAACATTGAATTTCTCCAACAAAAAATAGAGC
>VMOF01000220.1:19532465-19550532 GCA_011764245.1 Trialeurodes vaporariorum
AGGACCATAACAGAAGTCGAGTCAAAAGAAGAGGAAGGAAATCGATGGGTCACCACTCACCCGACTCACCGGTCAAGTCATCGAATGATCCAATGGTGTAAGTGGGGGGGGGGGGGGGGTCACGGGTCATGAGTTCAGTCACCTCGAAATCCTTGCAAACGAGCGAGTCCTCTGTACTCAAATGAACAATGAGCCTCCGCCCAGTGGGTTTTCTAAATGATGTCACAAGAAGAGGAAGAAAAATCCAAGACCAAAATCACAAGAGGTATAGCTTATGCATTGTGCCGTTTGATATATTTCTCGTATAAGAATAACTCCACGGTAACAGGGTTTTCGCTGACGCTGAAAAATGTCATGGAAACTGCATCATAAAAACGTTCAAAGTCACTGAATGAATACAAATATGTAAAAGCTTTTGGTTTATTTTGGCAAGTTATTCTGCTATAACGGACCGTCAATTTAATGAATCGTTGAAATTATACAAACTGACCGGAGCCATCAGTTAGACCGTGGCTGTGATCAGAATGACCTTTTGACTCCTCAAAAGTATAGCGTGATTTCAATTTATCATTAAATTTACGGGTTGTTTTGTTGAATTTGCTATTAAAAAAAAAAAAAAAAAAAAAAAAAAACCCACTTTTGATGGAAAGAGTCAATTTTTTGTTCACTTTCCTGAAGCATTAAAAAAAATCGACGGACGCTTCTACGTCAGATGGACAACGAAACCTCGTAATTCGAATCGTATAACCTTTCAATTACTGCTTGTGTACCGTAATCGTTTTAAAACTATAAATCTTCGACAGCATGCACGGTTTTTTCGGCCGGGGGAAAAAAGCCAGCGTTTTGATCCTATGTGCGCCGTGTCGCGTCGCTCGAGCTGCCGATGAATGAACATCGAACACCGACCAACACCTTACGTGTTTCCTACGGAACAGAGGACTCTCCGCGAGAAGAGAGTCATTTCCGGCGACGCGCTCCGGAGGAATCGTCTTGGACACCCTAAGCTCTGACGCGACTGACGCGCAACGGCGTGACTGACAGCTCATTTGCTCCATTGCTTGGGTGTCACATAAAAGTGCTTAAGCTCCAGAGCTGCCACTTTGTATGTGTTTCATATTGTATAATCTTTATATTTAACCCTTTCACGACCGCATGTAACTGATAAGATAAAACAATCAATTGTTTAAATTGAGAGCAGGGTAGTTAAATATTCCTGCTCCGCTATGTTCATTTTGCCTACCCATTTAATTGAAGGCGCTCGATCGTCAATGAAAAATTGAGATTCTGGAAGACAGGTCTAGTTACGAGAACGAATATCCTCGGGCGTGGGCTCGAAAGGGTTAATGAAATTGTTCGATGGGTCCGCTTCAAACATATGCTACAGCTACAGAATGAGTATATTCTGGTGTAAAATCTCATGAAAAATACTCCTCTGTTGGGAGCACTAGACAGACTGAAATTTGACTCCTAAATCGTCAACATACATAGCTCGCACCTGTGCTTGACGTAACACCCCCTCACCAAGAAAGAACGGGAAAGAAAGGGGGAAATCTCTCTTGATTGGTATCATTATATGATATCTCGATCTGAACTCTTTGGATTTAATCATTTTCAAAGCCGGTGCTAAATGCTGGAATGTTGATGTTTATCAGTTTAGTTGAATTAACATCGTATATAGAGACCTACTGGCCGATCATTTACTTCATATCGTTTGACTAGTTCTTAAGACGATGTCAAACGATCGAAGGTATTGGTCGAGAACTGTAATACTTGTCTGTTGCTATGGTAACCATCATTGAAGTGAAATAAATATGAGCTCGCAGGGCACAGTTTGAGCACATGTTTTTAGAATGCGCTCTACACTTGAGGTCAAGGTCATTTACTGACGATTCTTCATAATAATAATAACTGTCAATATTTCTAGGAAGTAAATTCCACCAACGACGCATATTCATTGTTTTTGAAAATAGACCGGTTATTCTGTGTAAATTTAGACCATTATTTTGACTTAACGTTCTTACAAAACCGTGACCTTGAAGTGAGACTGCTTTCGAGATGCTTTCGAGGTACCTCATTCGCGTTCCCTCGGGTAATATTGGGTCGGTTACAATTTAGTCACAAATAATTGCGTCTTTTTATGTGCAGTAAAAATCGTCACGTAGTTCAAGCCTACCGTAGCATTATCTCTCAACTACTTCTTCTTATCTGCAAACTTTCCATTTTGTGTTCAAACCTAAAGTTTAATTTTGTCAAATGTATATTTTTGTTGCAGGTAAACTTGTCGTTGTAACAATAATCCATTTTGCACTTTAAAAAAAACTGTAAGTAAAAACAAAACAAGTTCTTTCACATAACATATACGATGCGAGGTGTCGTGCTTCGAGCTTTTAATCTATTATGATCGTTATGAGCAGGATTTCAAGAATCATAAGTATGTATGTATGTCTCAAATATCTTATCCAGTAGTACAATTAATTGCAATAACACCCAAAGTAACTAGGTTTCATTAGACAAGGACCGTATATTGCGAAGAAATAGACACATTTTTAGTGAGAAGTTAACAGTTAGCCAAAAATTATACAACAATACACTCATCGGTCGCAATCAACTGTGACAAAACTCGCGTGGTGTTCCTAACTATCTCACTCACCCTTCCGTGACCCTCATGCATAGCCGTCTCTTTCTAGTAAGTTTCAACTTTGACCCCCCACCCTCTCTAAAAATCATCATATGTAGATCGAGAAATTTTTGGGGATTCACTTCACCGATGTTAAATCCAATCGATGCTCAAAGTTTCTTCCAAATCAAGCTGTGGGCAAAAAATTCCCATTTTTTAGTTACACGAACAGTCAGTCAGGCGAACCAATTTTTTTGTTATTTTTACTGCATCAAGTACTTTACTTTTATTTATTGAAAAAACACGAAATTTCAGACCTTTCCAACTGCGCACCATTCGAAATTAACCATTGAGGAATCCCCTTAATCTTACGTCTGCAGTTAAATTTGGCACCTCTGCTTCAAGCACGAACGAGGATCCTTCTGTTCTGACGCATCGCGGCGCTAACAATAGCGATAGACCCCGGTCAATAGCTTAACCGCGTGCCTTGAGTGCAGTTGTGCACAGCTTAGCAATATTATGGTGCTGGTGCACACAGACACAAACTATCTCTCTCTCACTCTCTCTCTCCCCCCCCTCTCTCTCTCTCTCTCTCTCTCACACACACACACACACACACACACACACACACACACGTGGTTAGCGTTAGATTCCCGGTGGGTCCACGCGGGCGCCTCGCTGGGCGGTGCGATGCGTTAGTGTAACTTATTCAGTGTTGCCTTTTTTCAGATAACTATTCTATTTTTGCCATTTGACATAATGTGAAAGTTAGTAATTTATAAGCTAATCTGGCAACATTGAACTTATCTACTAACTGATTGTGATCGCCACAGTCGAGTGTTTTGAAATATTGATGCGATGCGCATGCGCGCCTCCTCACTCTCATGAGGAGTGACTTCTCACTCCTCGGTCCTAGACTCCCTCCATATAGCTCATCATTTTTTATACTGATCGATAGAGATAATAACTTCATTCACAGGATTTGCGTAAAGCAGCCGAGTAAATGGCGGTTCAGGCCCCGACCGACGACCGTGCCATCCGTTTGTTCATTATTGTTCACAACCATGGTTCCTGCAATCTTCAACTCATTAACCCTTTAGGTACCCACGCCCGACCGACCGACTGAAGGCCGTGTACACTTATTTTTGCTCAGTACTGGGGCCAAATTTTAACAAGGTCTTTGACTTGAGAAGTGCAATTTGAAATACATATCATACTGAGGAAAGAGAGGATGACAATTAGCTGGAAGAAGGTTTGAAGAAAATCAAGTAAAAGAGGAATGCGGCTTTTGTTAGCTTTTGCCGAAAGCGATTGAACACTTAACTCTGAATTAAAATCCATTTTTTTTTTTTTTTTTTTTTTTTTTTTTTCTTTTTTTTTTAAACAAGTTTTATTAACACAACTATACAACATGAGTATAATAATTGTTTTTTTCTTATGATAAATAGTATAAAATAATTACAGTATGATTTTTTTTGTAAATATTTATGGATATGGTAACATTTTCTTTAGTTTTACGTTCCTGAAATAAAAAACCAACGAGAGATAAAAATGATGATGACGATAATGATGACGATGATGATATGGAATGAAAAACTACGATTACGGAATTCACTCACAGACTCGAAGAATGACTTAAACGTTTAAGGCGTAATGGTGGAGCTATACCCCAGTAGAAGTGTCACATGAAAACCCCTGACCAAATTCACTGGGGAACCCTTGGGAATTTTTTCGTGGGTACCCATGGGAAATAGCACGACCATTCCCATAAGAACCCATGTCCCATGGGTACCCACGAGTTCCCATGAGCGTACCTTATGGGTTCCCCTGTGAATTTGGTCATAGGTTTTCATGTGACACTTCTACTAGGGTACGCAGGTACCATGGGAGATTTGTATCTAATTTGAGGCTTGCCTCTTTGTGTTTCTTTAGAGAGAGAGAAAGAGACAAATTAGATAGGAACATTCTATGATACCTGCATTGTTACTCCACCATTTCCGCTATTAAATGGTGGAACTGTACGCAGGTATCATGAAGGATTCCTGTTTTGTCTGTCTTTTTGTTTAGAGAAAAACAGCACCTTTAGTATTTTATCCACATGTTATGTTCAAGAAAACGTGGTGTCAATAATCATCATCAGAAGAATGTCTCGGTGAGATACATCGTCAATAACTTTAGAAATAAGGCTGGCAACAAACCAAAACACGGAATATCGCTAATCGATTATAGTATCGAAATGCGACATTTCATTTATTGGACTTCCAGACTCATAGAAGCTATTGACGTATTTTTTTGCAGCGAGACATTCTTCAGACGATTATTATCTAATATATCATACCTGACGATGCGTTTTCGGAAATATAAATTACTTTTTGCCTGTAATTTAACCCTTTCCGTCACAGTGTCCCATAAAAGGGACGACATTTTTACATGGAGCCTTATGAAAATTCGGAAAAATTGACACACATGAAAGCATATGAGAAAAGTTCGTTCAATTTAATGGTATATATGTAGGTTTGAGATTGAAGTGACACTTCTTTCATAATTCATGACAGAAAGGGTTAACATAATTCGGACGGTACCGCTATGGTGGCATACATAAGCACTAAACGCTGAAGATTCATTTTAAGAGCCTGGCCATGAATAACCGGAAACCCAAGTTAACAAATCCCAAGAAATTGCAACATCGAAGAGGGAGAGCCACCTCACATAGATTCACTGGCTCGGACCATCTCCTCCATAGGGCATAGCCCCATCTTCTCCTTCGCTATTTCGGGGAAGTCATGGTGGATATCATAAATAGAGTCGTACCATTTTATGGGGTCTTGCATTTCATTACGTCATGGCGCGTTGAAACGTAGCAGCGAAGGCACCTCTGGCACCTACGCTAATTTTGAAAGAGGCAACAGCTCAATTAAGAGTTCATAAATGCAAGTTGTTAGTTCTCCATATAAAGTTTGCGTTTACGCCTGACTATAGGCTTCGAGCCATATTCGGCTTGATGATTGACGGGAGGAAAGTTGCTGTCTCCCCCGATTTGTTTGTATTGTTCTTTTTCTGGTTTTGATAAAAATCATGTATCACGTGAGTAGCCCTGCGGAGAGAACTTGTTTATCCAGATAAGATAAATTACTTAAAAAAAAAGACAATACTTTAATAAAAGATGTCTCTCTGATTGTGATGAGGAACTTGTTTCAGTCGTTTATTTTAAAACTGATAGGTTGCACGTAACATCTATAGCTTACGGTTCCGATTGGGAAAAGAGTGAATGAACTATTGACACTAGTTTATTTGAAACGAGGTATCATCATTCGGCCTTTCCGTATCTCGATTTCAGTGCTGCCAAATTTGGTATGAAAGAAAAAAATTCCGTATAGTTAAAATGTAAAAAGTTTGTGTCTTTTTTTTGACAAATCTGGCAGCATTGCTCGAGTTTCACAATGCGTTTCTCCCACCCAGTAAAATTCCAGGGATTTCAATTTGTGAGTAGGTAATCAAAAGAATTCAAAGATGATTCGATCGATGGATGAAAAGATCGTATAGTTTCGAGTTTTTGAATGCTTTCATTAGAAAAAAATTATACTATTTTAATCGCGTGTAATCTTTTGTCAACCCATGGAACATCATAGACTAATCTGGATGATAAAATGGGCAAAGCTTTGAATTTTTCCGTGATGTATAACTATGCATTAACTGGACTGTGTATGTGTGTAATCTTTTGCTCAACCCGGTGATGGAACCATCGATGGTTCCAGAAACGCCCTCGACTACTCATAAATCTGCGACCTTGAATAATTCTGTAATAAATCGCAATTTGGCAAGAGTGGTTTTCCTCCATTTAAACTTTTGTAAAATAATCTATTCTTAAAAGGAGCGTCTACCTCCATAAAAATTGATTATTTTACATTTTAAATGGAGTAAACCACTGTTGCCAAATTTCCTGCTTTACCACTGACGTGCGGCTGCATTAATTAAAGAGAGACAAAAAATAGGAAGTTTATTCTACCTATAGAGCTCCATTTAGGAGAAGTGAAATTAAGGTGTGCTGTATAGACTATGGACAGCGAAAGGGGAGTGCTAAATTGACTGACTCGGACTCAAGAGAGAATTTCATTCAATTACTGACTAATGATAGTAAAAAAAAAGCACTCCAGTAATTTGTTCAAAATTAGTTTTCACTTTTCGATCGAGACACTCCCACTCAGATGTGAGCGTTTAGCAGGCCATTGACGACAGCGCACAACGCTCTTTGGATCTGTTGTTGTTGCTACTCAAAACCGCATGGTTGCCAAGTAGTCGCTTATCCAGTGACTATTTATCCTATGAGAATTGCGTCAATTTAAGCCTCGTAAAGTAGTACCTGTACCATAGGCGTAGGGTGCAATTTGGCAACGTTTTAATGTGTGAATTTAAACTCATGAAAAAGATCGATCTATAGGGTGTTCGGTGAAAACCTCCACATTCGATTTTTTGTATAGGTTTAAATGTACACATTACAACGTTGCCAAATTGCACGCTACGCCTCTGACCTATACCTACTTCTTCAGCGGTATGTACTAAATTACCTACCCTCAGTGGAGCGGTCAGGAGGCAAAGAAGTTATTTAAGTCACAAAATCAAAGGACCAAAGCATTATATTAAAAAGAGTATCCAATGCATCTTGACGTACAGTTGTTATTACTTTGGCTAAAAATTGCGTTAATTTTCAGCTTCATTGACAATTACAAATTATTCGCCAATAAGCGCCCTTAAGATGGGATCATCGGTGATTATTCAATTCAATCAAATTTTAAAGTCAACGGTGTTTCCATCGATAGGCAGAAAGATTGCAGATCAGAGTATTTTCCTGGGTTTTTGTCATACTGCTGACCCGGACTGTGTAATCTTTTCGCCATTCGGTGAAATCATCGGTGAATATTCCAACGGTGAACGGAAAGATTATAGATCAATGTTCATTCGTGGGTTGATAATTCCGCTCGTTTGGACGAGATGAGACGACATAGCGGGAATCGATTTATCCAATTGGTTTAAACAACGTCACGTGACTATGTAAACACGTCTCGGAGTCCTTCGTTTCAGATCGACGACTCCGAGGCTTGCTAGCGTGGTCAGTCACGTGACACATTTTAAACCAATAGGACTAATCGATTCCCGCTATCTCGTTTCATCTCGTTCAAAAGAGCGGCATCAACCTGCTTAACTGTGTAATAATTTCATCATTCGTTGAAATCATCGATGAATTAAAAAAAAAAAAAAATCGTTTAAGATCCGAAAAAATGGCATCTTGAATATTCAGCTTGATGTGTTATTAAAGACAGCAAAAGGGGGAAAAAATTACTGCTCAAGGAAAAATAAATTCAATAATCATGAAAAAGCAGATATACATTGCTCCAGATCTGCCATTGGAGAAGGCGAGAGCTCACACTCTTACATCAGCCTGAAACTGCGAGAACTGTAACGAGACAGACTCGCGATTTATATAAATTTCGATTCCGTGGCATCTATCATCAGTTCTTGGGATTCATATAAAGAAAAAAAATATATCTAAATGAGCCAAGTCAAACCGCGAACCACCAGATGCAGCTGCAGCCATCATAATGGCGACCTATCTCCATCTTGTTCCGCTGTAAAACTGTAGATTTGAATTATGATCAAAACTATGAAAACTTTTTATAGTCAGATATCTATCGAGACTCATCGGTGTTTCCAAACACACCATCCATCAGTGGCGTCGCGTGCTATCTGGCAACAATGCAACTGCTCCATTTAAAATCATTACATATGTCTAATTTTCCTTGTGCACTGTGCACCCCCTGAATTCGATATTTTACATGAGTTTAAATGGATAGAATAAATTGTTGCCAAATTGCGCGTCGCTACTGCCATCCATCAAAGCTGCCGTTTTGCGACCTTTTTAACTCAATGTATTTTTTTTTTTTTTTTTAATTTTTCGCCAAATTTTGCAACACCTCTTTTTTGTTAAATAAGCAGATTTTTTCCAGTATCTGGCAACCGTGGCCATAGCCAGCATTACCATTTTTAAAAGACATTAGTTAGCATTTCCATTCTATTATAGACATAGCACCGCACGGAACACTTATTCCCCTAATTGTTCTAAGAATGGCATCAACGCTGATTATATCATGCCACAAATTAGACCGAATTCGAACATATTCCTCGACTTTTCCTCGAAACTTCCTCGAATGGAAAAGTGCGTTTTTTAAGTAATACATGAAGATGAAGAGAAGGATGGAAGATGAAGGATGAGGATCCACTAAAGGAAGATTGGGGGGGGGGGGGGGGTAAATTGGGAATGGGTCTGTTGCGTACTTTTGCTACATCAATATAACTCATTGTTTCTAACGTAAAATCCGGCGAAAATAACGATGCGCACATTAAAAACTTTAAAAATCCACTCATTAACTCAGAAAATACCTTCCATTTCAAACAACCTGCGCTATACTAGACACTATATCACCGACTTATAACTACATAGATGGAACCATCTCGTTTATGTAAACATGAACAGAACTTACAAACATTTCAATGTTTCGTTTAGATGCGTACATTTCTTATATTATTTTGTAATCTTTGATAAACCGAAAAGACCAGACAGCAAATGCAGCCAATAGTTCATGTATTTAGAAGGAAATTCCATCATTTTCTAGTTTCGATGTTGTTTACTTATGCACGGTGGTTCCGTCTATGTAGTAGAATACCGGTGCAAATGGTGTCTAGTGTAGCGCGGGTCGTTTGAAATTGAAGTGATTTCCTGAGTTAATGAGTGGATTTCGAACGATTTTAATGTGCGCATCGTTATTTTCGCCGAATTTTACGTATGAATCAAGGTTCTATTTTGTTGTAGCAAAAGTATGCAACAGACTCATTGTAAAACATTGGATTATAGAACCGATGGAATATAAGTGCTACCAGAAAAGTTTAAATTTATTGAAATAGAATCGTTATTTTTCCAGGAAGTTTTAAATTGAGGACGGAAAATGGTGAGACTTGCTGGAAGTCTCAAGGGTGTTCCGGACTGACCTTAAGATCTCCTCAAAGTCTCAACATTTTTTAGCCTCAATTTGAAATTTCCTGAAATGGTATCTCTATTCCTATCAATATCTAACATTTTCTCATCAGTGTATCTGCCGTGCCGCGGCACATCACAGATATAAAATTCCAAAGCTGTCGTACTATCCTACCCGAGCGTTAAAGTCTCCAAGCTAGCGACGTTGTATTTGGCTCATTTAAATTCGTGAAAAATGTCAAACCATCTATAAATGAGGGATGACGACCGAATTTGACCTTTTCTATTGTTTCGAGTGGACAAAATGGTACGTTGCCAAATAGCTCGCTTTGCCATTGCTTCATCACTACTTCATTAATCGAACGGGAGCGAACCACTCAGCGCCATTTGTTGGCGAATCTACTTATAACTAAATCGGTGAGGATTTAAGTAAGAATGTAAATTGGCTTAAAGATTTGTCAGTTTCTCTGCCATGAATTAATTGATGGTCGATATTCGAAATTGGGTGGTCAATCTAGTCTGTACGTAAAAAGTGCGGGAAGGCATTAAAATATTTTTGTCACCAATGACCCAAATAGATGCTTTTACTTCATCTTAAATGAGTTAATCACCCGTGAATCTACTTCATCTGAGTCGGTAAAGGGTCACTAAGCGATGCGACACCAGTTAAATGTCACGGGTGGATTTCTTTTTTTTTACCTGGCCGTGTTATGACCGCTTTTACTTGCGATTTGAATTATTTGCCGTGTTTTACCGATTTTTTTTTTTTTTTTTTTACGTTTGTCGAGTTCTTATTTCCTCATCAAGAATCGGATAAAAATTTTCTCTCCAGTTTGAGTTGACTCTTTTATTTAAAATGTCACGAAAGAATTAATTATTGAACGGTGGTTAAAAAAAAAAAAAAAAAAATGAGAAATGCTGCAAGTACGACAGAATTAATTTTAATTATAAACTGGAGGAAACTTTAATTTTTTTAGGAAGTTATTTATTTATTCTTTGGCCATTTTGTTATTCCATTGTTCGGTTCAGGGGCGTACCGTGGGTGGGAGAGGGGTGTACCCTTTCCCCGGGGGGCACTCTCCGAGGGCGGCAAAATCAGGGTGAACAACCAAAAAACAAAAAAGGGTATCAAATTTCAAAATAAATCACAGAGGGCGACAAAATCAGTGTGTAACAAGCAAAAGAAAAAAAAAAGAAAAAAAAAAAAAAATCATCAAGTTTATAAGAGGGGCGCCAATTCACGGACGGGACGGTGGCAAGATTGCATTCTTGCCCCCCCCCCTTCGAAAATCATTGCACGTCCCTGCCATCGTTATTTGAGTACAAATGCACTTGAGCTGGAAAAAGGGACACCTCTACTTTTGTCTCGTAACAGACAAGATCTTATTGGGGATTTTCGCGCAGATGCGTAGAGTTTTGTGAATTGGCAGTCACACTGAAGGACTGTCAATTTTCGACAGCTTTGTGTCCAAACTCTTACCTGAAGTCTGTCAACCAGAAGTTGAAAAATACCTATTTTCAAAGTTATTAATCTCCCTCACCTCTTAAGGTATATCACTGTATATGTGCGTCCAGTCACCAATCGCTTTCTCTGCGATCAAATTGTTTTGAATGTGCAGGAATAGGTATAGACCAAGGCTCACAGATATTGGAAATCCTTCGTCGGAGCGTTTAAATGGCATAAACAAACGCGTTATATCCTTTATACGAAATGCATGTCGCATTCGTTTCCACATCGTGAGTAAGAAACCGTTCTTCCACAGACATAGCCGTAGCCAAGAATTTGTTGTTCCATTTCTCTCTTTGCTCATTTGAACGCATGTGTAAGAAAAGGATGGAGAGAGGGACTGTCACGTGACTTTAGCCCCTATTCGCGTCCTTTTCTTACACATGCAGTCAAATTGGACCAAGAGAGAGAGAAAATCAAATTTCTGGCTACATTCATGTCCACAGCTCTCGTCGATACTCGAGACACACACTCACCGCGCGCTCGGTTACTATGACGGACATCTCGAAACTCCATTCATCAAAGCTGAGATTAAGAGTAAAGGGGGGGGGGGGGGGGATTGTAGTGAAATGGCGGGAGAGAAAGGGAGCGCAAAATAGACGAGAAGCTCATAGAATGCGAAACTTTATTGATGCAAAAGTGACTTTATATGTTTTAGCGGGTATATTCACACTTTACAATGTTTGCATGAATATATACTGAATACACCTACATGGGTAAATGGTCGGCCGGGGATCTCGTAGTCGACGTAGGTGAATCTAAAAGAGATTGAGTCATCGCTAGATGCCACTTGCTTTACGATACGACCTGCGGTGAGGAAATGTACCTTAACTGGCCGCTTGATCCTTTGCCATTATATGCGCGCTCTGTTAATGTGGCTACTCAGTAAGTCAGTATATACTCACTTGCACTTTCTCTTAATATGACTGTCGTCGCACCCACCAACAAGTTTTGAACTTCAATAGACAGCGCGAGTGCTTGGAATCAAAAGGCTTACAAATAAAGGTGAGATGACCATCGCGTGATGAACAGAGTTGTGCGCAAGTGATTTGGGTCAGTGGCGAAGCATACAATCTGGCAACCTTTCATTTGGTCTATTTAAACCCATGACAAATATCTAACTTTAGGGCACCTGGCGATAAAAAATTCGGATTTGCCCTTTTGAAATTTAAAATTTAAAGTAAAAACATTAAATATCTCTATTTTTAACCTTATTTCTGTCAGATGATCTCTGTAAACGAGAATTTCATGAAACCTAATGAAAACTTGGGGGGGGGGGGGGGAGAATCGACTGGTTGATTCTTGGTTGGTCGCGACCAACAGAAAGCCTTCGCCGGTTTTTTCTTATTTTTTGAGCTGTATACAATTTTTTTAAAAAATGGGTAAGTATTAAGAATAAGTTCATGTAAACACTCTTCAATGCCGCTGTTTTACGGGTCTTTGTACGGCATTCTAATCTATCGGTGATTGAAAAGGTCGAAACAAAAATTGCTCAATCGCTCATTTGAGTATTTCGGAAAACGATTGCTAATCTTCCTAACTGACTTAAAAGATTTCTGCTTTAACGCGGGTATAGTGCTTCCGATGAATAATAGGACGCCTTAAAAAATCTGCAAAGCGGCAGCATTGACAATTTTAATGGTAAACAGACAGTATTTTCTCTCTCTCTCTCTCTCTCTCTCTCTCTCTCTCTCCTCTCTCTCTCTCTCTCTCTCTCTCTCTCTCTCTCTCTCTCTCTCTCTCTCTCTCTCTCTCTCTCTCTCTCTCTCTCTCTCTAAAAGAAAAAAAAACTCTATCGGGACAATCGACATCGACGACGCCTTCTCTCATCCAATTCGACGTTAATTTTGACTTTTATGCGAATCAATTTAATCATACAGAGGAGTGGGTGTTAAATCAGTATTCTTGATGGAGTCTGATTAATAAAAATGAAAGTTAATTAATTAAAACATTCAATTCATTCCATTCCCGAAACATACTCTTGCTTCTACCTCATCCAATTTGTTGGTGGACACCAGGCTCGCGTCGCACTGTGGTCTGATATCGAAAAAATTGCCAAAAATCAGTAAAAAAAAAAAAAAAAATCATCAAAAGTTATCGTTTCCAACCTTTTGAGCTTCATTTAAAACTTTTCGGTGACATTTTTAAATCTAAATCACTTGTTACAAAAAGTCTCCATGATTAATTATAATGGTATTAAAAGTTGGTCAAGTTGGTATTAGATAATTGAACAATTGACGCGAACTTGTCTTTTTGGTTTTTGGCCCCTTTTTGACAATCTCTGACCATAGTGCGTCTTGACATACTACTTTCGTTTACGTTCACCATCCGTTATGGCGCGGTCTTCGGCCAACAGTATAGTGGCATAGCGTGAGATCTGACAACGTTGATCTATCCATTTTAACCCGTTTAACAGATCGAATTTGAAGTCGTTTAAACAGAAAACAGTTCGATATTTTTCATAAATTTAAAAGGACAAAATGCAACTTTGTCAGATTTTGCACCCTATGTGCCACGGGACTTAATCGAATTTTATATGACCCTTTATTATGATGCATGCATGCTTGCATTGTTAATGGGAGGGAGGGAAAAGTTTTAAAGAAACGAAAGTACTTAAAAATGAAAAAACATAAACATAATTAAAATCTATTTATACCCTGCGTTCGTGTGTATCGTTCTTGAAAAAAAAATAAAAAATAACTCGTGGTAATGAAAGTCAAGGCCCCGCAACAAAAAATAAGTCTTAACCGGCGTGTAGGGAGAGGTAAATTAGACAGTATTATTTTCACATTTGGAAAAAAAAATGGTTTCAGAAAGAATGAGATTTTTGGCTTTTGTGTCGAAAAAATAAAATAATATAAATATGAACAACAACTGCACGATGAATAACAGCCACGATTTTGAGATGATGGCAGTTATTTCGTAATTTTTCACCCCTCGAAAAAGCTGCTCTATGCTCAATTGATCCGATCGAATTTATTTATTTTCCCTGGGCCCTTTCATATTTTCAAATGACGATATCAATAATGTAGGTCCAAAGGACGCTCATTCGTCAAAATCCTGGGTGGCGGCAAAGAAAATACATTTAGTTTTTGTTGATTGTATATATGTATGCTTTAAAAATACGGTCTACTAGATCTAAACCCGTAATTTCAAACTTATTGAGATTGTCCTTTAAAAATTATATAGATTTACGTCCTGCCAAAAATACTTCACATCCTTGACTTTTCAGAAAAAGCTCTGCAAGTAGTCTCTGCTCAGATCAAAGGCGGATTTGCGTAAGGATTTTATATTTTTCTCTCTCTATCTCTCTCCTTTTATTTGAAATAATGGATTGAAAAAGGACAGGTACATGGGCGCCCGCAGAAAAATTTCCAAGGGGGGGGGGGGGCGGGAGGCAAACTTATTTAACCTCAATGGAAGGTCTAGGAGACCCCCCCCCTCCCGGGAGGGAAAGGGAAACTTTTTTTTTTTTTTTTCATCCAAATGGTGTACAATTATTAAGCCATAGTAGGTGTATCATATAATAGTGATAATTTTGACGTGTTTGATATAATGGATGAAGGGACAGCAGACAAAAATGTTATATCAAGGAAAATTTTTAATTCCACTATTCCTTGCAAAAAATTACAAGATAAACAAGTAATGCAGTTTCTTAACTATTACTCCTTTGATTAACATTGCATTTTCTTTTTTCCTTTCATTTTTTAGCGTGAAATTTTGACTTTCTGAATTCAAGAGGATGGGGGGGGGGGGCAAGTGCCCCCTCTTACCCCCCGCTGCGGGCGCCCATAGACAGGTATATCGTTGCAAAATCACTCGATGACTCAAATCCTTCTTCCCTTTTCTAACACACGCACTCAAATTGATGAAGAAAGAGGAGAACGAAGTCTTTGGCCAGCCACCGCTGGCTCCATTCGACCTTCAAAACTTCAACTCTTAAGTTCAGAAGTGTGCCCCCCCCCCATATGTTAAGAGTAATGCGCATGGTGGCGTTTAACAAGAATCAGCCCCCCCCCCCCAAACCTCACCGTCCTCCACCATCCTCTCTCCTCCTCAGCTCCTTCCCGATGAATCCTCATCAAGCAAGTTCGATCCTAAAAAGATGATTTATATTGAAAAATCAGCCACTGGCGGTGTTGGATGATGATTGAATTTCTTTCGGTTTGGAAACATCAGAGTCTATCCAAGGACAGGAGCACGGTACCCTCTTGCTCCTCCTCCTTCTCTCTCTTTCTCTCTCTCTGTCTGTCTCTCTCTCTCTCTCTCTCTCTCTCTCTGTCTCTGTCTCTCTCTCTCTCTGTCTCTCTCTCTCTCTCTCTCTCTCTCTCTCTCTCTCTCTCTCTCTCTCTCTCTGTCTCTCTCTGTCTCTCTCTCTCTGTCTCTCTCTCTCTCTGTCTCTGTCTCTGTCTCTCTCTCTCTCTCTCTCTCTCTCTCTCTCTCTCTCTCTCTCTCTCTCTCTCTCTCTCTCTCTCTCTCTCTCTCTCTCTCTCTCTCTCTCTCTCTCTCTCTCTCTCTCTCTCTCTCTCCCGCCTCCTCTCTGACAACAAATACGATTCCGCAATCAGCAAAGGTTCGTTAAGAACCAGTGGCTAAGAATATTTTATCAGTTTCATAAACTCTAAATCGACTATTTTTACTCGTCACGTTCGTCGTACCTCTTTTGTATGATATGCTATGCTCGCGTTAAAATATTTAAAATGTTTCTTGACTAATGGTTTCTCGGAATGAGTAAATCCTATAACTTCTATTCATCACTCAAGAGTGCACGCGCTGAAAACACTGTTGTCAGATGCCTCTAAAAAGAATCTACTCAATTTACTTTCTGAATTTACATATGGACGATAGTTCTTTACGTATACAAGTGTGATAGTATGTAGGATGATTCTCCTTCAAATCATGATATGGACTGATTGTTGCGCAGAGGAAAAAGTTCCCCGAATCACAGTTGATTAATGCTGCGGGAAAAATCCGCGTAGTAAAAAAAATGCAAGGATTCTGAATTTTAGTATTATTTTAGTAAGTAGAGAAAGTGCTTGGTGACCTGAAAACAATGATGGGCATTTGGTTTCTAAATAGCTTTCAAAGTTCCACAAATTTGGCCCAAAACACATTGTTTTAAGTGGGCATTCCGCGTAGTCATAACACACACTATTTTTTGCAACTTTACTCAAAATTATATCTTCGAAATCGAGACTTATATACTAGCGTCATCACTGTGAGACAAGAACGGCTCACTTTAAAAGAAAATGGATTGGGATCGAATCCAACGAATTGTTTGGCGTTCCTGGAGGCTGATTCTGCTCTTTTGGACGAGACGAGATAATATAGTTGAAATCGATTAATCCCATTGGTTTAAACGGTGCCATGTGACAGATCTCGAGTCATTCGATAATCGCAAGAATGAACGACTCAAACGACTTCAAATCTATCATGTGACGCCGTTTAAACCAATGGGAATGATCGATTCTTACCATCTCGTCTCTTCTTGTCCGAAAGAGCAGAGGCAGCCCCCTGGTGGTGCTGCTGAAATAAAGGTATATTTTTATTTCAACCAATTATGAAGAATATTAACCCCCCCCCCCTGAACCCCTGCCCATCCATTCCACATTTCCGATACTACGAGTAAAAATCTAGCTCCCTACTTTTCCACGCGGAAGTAAATGAAAGGAGGGTGAATTTTGCTTTTGCAATCTGAAAAGTAGGTGAATTTTCTAAATGCAATCTGAAGAGCAGATGTATTTCCTGATGCAATTTGACAAGCAGATGAAGTTTCGTATATGCGATCTGAAAAGTTAATTTTTCTTAATGCAATAAGAAAAGTACGCGAATTTTCAAATGCAATTTGTAAAGGAGGTGTAGACGGTTTTATTGTGAAGTCAACGGTTAGCCGCAACAGTATGCAGTCTGAGTGCACTTATCGCGGTCGAAATCAACTGTGGCAAAACGCGCGTCGCGTTCCAAATTATCTCTCTCACTCTTCCGTGACCCTCAATCATTGCTAGCTATACCTACCTCTTCCTTGTGTCTAAATTCATTTCCATTGCCTTGTTTTAAGTCATTTTCTTATCAAAATCCCATCAAAATAACTCGACAGATTAATTTCTACCACAAACACAAAAGATGGCTCTGTATACGATTTTAGCATTTAAATAGAAACAGCAGAACATAGTGGTCACATGAGAGAGTGAAGCGGTTATTTTGGAACGCTCAACAAAAGTTTTTACAGAATGACGCCATCACTAAAACCGTCTATTTCTTGTGTGAAATAAAAAAAAAAGTGAATTTTCTTATGCAATCTGACAACTTATGCTTTTAGGTTTTAAAATAATTCCTGCTTACGCGTTGACCCTGATCGTGCAATTTGCTGTCAGTCCATCCCTTGGTTTATGATTGAATGTTTAAAAAAAAAAAAAAAAAAATGGAAAAGTCAAATGAAAAAAATAAACCCGGCAGAGGAGAGCAATGCATTGTCTGCAAATTGAAAGAGTTGCTTTAAAGCATACTCATAATTCACGAGACTTAAAAACAGTCGTTAAGTGCCTCGTCTCTCTCGGGTCAAAGGGGATTATTGTTTCATAATTTGTGATCGCTGAAAATTGTTTTTCATTGTAATGGACGGGCGGGCGGGCTGCGGCAGGTAGCTTTTTTTATCTGACGCAGGTTTCAAGGAAATATAAATATTTGCCGCGTCTACGATTCCTGACTCCTGAGTCTGGAATTCTTGTTCCCTCATCAGAGCCATATACTCCGCTCGCATCTCCGATTCAACCGAATTAGATTCGAGATCGGTCGGACGTCATCTTAAGCCCGCAGATTATGGATCTCGAGAGCCTACTTCATGTGACACAGGTTTTTTTTTTTTTTTAGAGCATGAGTGTCATGCTCTATTGAAATCGTTTCTACAAGGTCAATA